>SEYY01004779.1:0-2500 GCA_009176605.1 Armadillidium nasatum
TGATAGCCTTCAAATGCAAACCAAGCAAATTTCACAGTAAACAGGCTTATCTGTTTTTAATAGATCATACCGTAAAAGGATATTATGAAGTCATTCGCTGTAGGCCTTCACGGAAATCAAAGCATAGAGTCAGTACAAAAAACACTGCTTCAAGCGGAAAAAAAACTGGCAAGCAAAAAGCAAAAAATGATTGTTGAAAGCAAAAACTCCAGTCACAAAAAAAAACTGAACGGAGTCCCGTCCAGTTCTTCTTCCCAACACACACAGTGCAACTGGAAAAAAAACCCTCCTTTTAAAACATAATAATAATAAATAATAATAATAATAATAATAATAATAATATAATATAAATAATAATAATAATAATAATAATAATAATAATAATAATAACAATAATAATAATAAAAACCGTCATTTTAATATTTCAATATTATTTCAATAATAATGATAATAATAATTATAACTTGACAAACATATAAAAATTATAAAAAAATAAAAATAGGTATAAAAATTAATACCTGTTTAACCAGCAAATACCGTGTCTCACTTAACACTCCAGAACTCAATTATTTCAATTATTTTATTATCCTAAAAAAGAAAAAAAATAATAGTAAACCATTTACAATAACAAACTACAATCACTCCCTTTCACACAGAGTGGGAATGCCAGACGACTAAAACAAAAAAAAAGATAGAATAGAAGGTAATTAATACTAAAGAATCAGGAGGTGAAAAGATAGATTTACTGAGGCCGCCTGGACACTCACCACTCATGCCTTTCATTCAACAATCATATAAAAATATATATATAAAATGATAAAAAAATATAAATAATATAAATATATATATAAATTATAATAATAATAAGAAATTATGCAAACAAAAAAAAGACCCTCTTCACCTACCGTACCCTCAAGTCTGCCTGCCTTACTGAAACAGTATCCCTAGACTGACGACAGACATACTTACCTAATAAAAAAATCCTAAACACCACAACCACACTGCAGATGCCCTCTCTAGGATAGAGATTAACGCGAGTTCTTCTTTGTCCCCGGTTGATTATGAAGGCATGGCAGAGGCACAGGAGTCAGAGGACACCTCTCTCCCCGATAATACTTCTCTTCAACTACAATCTCTTCAATTGCCTGGTATTGCTCGCTCTCTTGTTTGTGATACTTCTACAGGTTCTCCTCGACCATTGATTCCTTCCTCCTTCCGAAAACAAGTTTTCCACTCACTGCATGACCTTGCACACCCCGGAATTTCGGCCACACAGAAGCTGGTTGATTCACGTTTCGTCTGGCCGAACACACAGCGAGACCTCAAAACTTGGACCCGCGCTTGTCTTTCCTGTCAGAAGAATAAAGTTCATCGTCACACTAAGGCTCCCCTTGGTCAGTTCTTGCCTCCTGGTGAACGTTTCCAACATGTCCATGTTGATCTCGTCGGTCCTATCCCTTCGACGGTGTTCTATATTCTTACTTGTGTAGATCATTTCACTCGCTGGCCAGAGGCTATCCCTATTAAAGACATCACTGCAGAAACAGTTGCTAAGGCTTTCTTAGCTCACTGGGTATCTCGTTATGGTGTGCCGGAGACAATCACTACTGATCAGGGTCGTCAGTTCGAGTCACATTTGTGGCGTGATTTCATGTCCCTTCTTGGCACTAAACGCATTCGCACTTCTGCATACCATCCTGCAGCTAATGGGATGGTAGAGGGTTTTCATCGGCAGCTTAAGGCCTCACTAGCTGCCCATCCTCGTCGGAATCATTGGATAGAGGCATTACCTTTCGTTCTTCTTGGCATTCGTTCTGCAATGAAAGAGGATCTTCAGTGCACTTCGGCCGAATTGGTTTATGGGGCTCCTCTTCGTCTTCCGGGTGAGTTTTTCGATCCCTCTGTTTCTTCTTCGCATTCCGACCCTTATGATTATCTCTCTCGTTTTCGTCAGTGTTCTATTGCGTTGAAACCTTCTGTTCCACGGCCTCACGCTCGCACTCACTCCTTCATTCCGAAAGATCTTGCAACTTTCACTCATGTTTTCGTTCGCCATGACTCTCATCGCCCCCCGTTGCAGGCTCACTAAATGGGGCCTTATGAGGTTTTAAATCGTCGGGAGAAAACCTTCCTTCTGCAGTTTCCTGGTAGGACAGAGGTCGTCTCCGTCGATAGACTCAAACCTGCATTTTTCGAAACGTACCCAGACTCTCCGGACGATTTTGAGGACTCTCCTCTTCTAATGCCTTTCGCGCCCCCGTTGCAACAAGTATCAGATCGCCTTCCATCTCCTCCTCTTACCCCTCCTCCTTCTTCTACTGACTCGCCTCCCCCACCTCCTTCACTGCACCAGCACCTTCTACTCCTCCGCCTGCACAGCGCTCCTCTGGTTCTGTCCCTTCTCCTTCGCCTGGTAGATCAGTTGTTCGCCCGCCTACTCTTCTTCGCACAAAGAGTGGCAGATCGGTCCGTCGCCCCATTCGCTTCAGGCTTTAACCAC
>SEYY01004779.1:7500-19502 GCA_009176605.1 Armadillidium nasatum
GGAAAATTCATCCAGTCAGTCCAGATCTCACAGAGAAAGAGATTCTTGACAACTTGGGACCTTATAGACCATACCTCTTCCAACATCTTGGCAGTGATCAGATTGAAGGTGAAATCTGAAGGAAGGTGAGTATGTTAAATTGTTAATACTATGACTTCATATTAAATTTAAAGGTCCACTCCCATTCCAGGGATTGTATGAACCAACACTCCTACCTGTTCTTCCTTTTACACATTCTGTATTGAGATGTTTTACTTGTTGGAGATTTGGACATGGTCAAATTATATATGAAAATCTAAAGTCCGATGATCAAACTGTAGTGGTTTCCATTCTGCAAAGGGTTGCACTAACTCCCCATATTGCTATTTTTGCAATGGCCCACATAAAGTAACTTCTAAATAATGTCCAGTCTTCAAACAGGCTTTAAGAATTCAGGCTTCTCATCAAGGACAACCCTCAGGATTCTCATCTGCCCTCTGTAAACTAAACCCTTCTTGTACTACTCCAGTCCCAGCTCAACCTATATTGTCTGCACCAGCACAACCCCAAACATCCGCCTCAGTTCGCTCACATCAAAATATATCTATACCTTCACTCTCAACACAGAACTCCTTTGCCTTAGTGATGAACAAGACAGGCCACATAGCCCTGTCTCTACATACTCTCAGGCACTATTATCTAAACCTCCACCCTCTGCTTCCATACCTCCCCGAACTACCTCCAAAAAGAGAAGAGCCTCTAACTCCTCCTCAATACAAGAGGATTGGCCAACAGACCTTCAAGTAGGTGAAACTAGAAGCACTCATGGGGATATCCCCTGGGAAAAAGTCTCTTCACTATACTCTCTAGGAACCAGTATCCCACCTGTTGTGCCTCATGGGGCTTTCTCTTGTAACACCCCCTCTAGACCTCCCATTCTTACCAAATCTAAAGATTGGACATTTCAAGAACTTATTGCTATTTTTACTCGAACACTGTTCAAATTTCTTGATATATATATAGCACTGAACAATCTTTTTCTGCAGCATTTTTCCATATCATATCAGATCTTCTGGGACTTCTCCAACACTTCCTCCCCTCATAATGGCTTCATCATCCATAGTCCTATGAAAAACTGCCAGACCTTAGAAATTATATTGCCAACACTCAGCCACTGGTAATAGGTATATACGAAACTTGGCTACAGCAAAAGTATACACCAGTTGTACCTGGATACACCATACTCCATGAGGATTGGCCTAACAGAGGTGGTGGTGGGCTGGCTTTCCTTATTCATACTTCCATACCACACTCCAAAATTGTTTTAAAGAAATTTGCCAGTGGTGTGTTGGAAGTCCTTGCTATAAAAATCCCTTTTAAAAATACATGGGCACCCATACTTTTGGCATATAATCCAAGCTGAAACTTAAAAATTGATGAACTTATACATTATGTTAGCCAGTTATCTTCCCCCTCCCTAATCCTGGAAGATTTTAATGGACATCATACCTTTTGGGAACTTTCACTTCCCTCCCACCTAATCAGTACAACTGGCAAAACCATTTTCTCCTTCCTAACACATTCCTCCACTCACAGCCTCATAACTCCTCCAGGTTTGGCCACGCATGTACAGAGCTATAATGGTGCCACCTTGACTCTGGACCTCATATTTGGGGAGAAATCCTTTTGGTTCTTGCCGTATAAGTTTGGGACCATACAAGGAAAGTGATCACTTACCAGTTGTCTTGAAGACACAATACCTTTATGCCCTCAGGCCTTCAGGATCAACTGGAAATTCACAGAGAATAGGGACATCTGGAACAAATTTGCTGCTCAAATTAGTACTTATAATCCCTCTGCATCTCTGGATGAGCAAATCAACCATCTAACAGAGACTATAATTACTGTAAGTAAAGCTCATTTCAGTTTGACAAAGGGTGTTTTTGGTTTCAGAGTACAGTCCATTTGGTGGAATGACACCTTCAGGTCAGTCATATGTGATAGAAATAAAGCTTACAACAGATGGAGAAAATTCCCATCTGTCAAAAATGGTCTCACTCACTGCAGACTATCTGCTATCTGTAAAAGAACCATTAAAAAAATTAAATATGAAGCTTGGAGGAAACTTAGACAACAACTCTCTTTCTCTACTCCTGCAAAAAGGGCCTAGAATCTTGTGCATAAGATGTCAGGTAAATTTGTTCCTCAAACTTTCCCCCTCTCCACCAATGGACAACTGCTGCTGGATGATCTCAGCAATCTGAACTTCTAGCTTCTTAATTTCATTGGGTATTCACTACTCCTGAACCCCTCAGGCATACAAATGATATTTTTGATGCCATTGTTAGTTCCCAAACTGAACATTCTGAAATGCTTTCTCAACCTTTCATATTTTGTGAACTAGAGAATCTAATGAAAAAGCTCTCCCCTGACAAAGCAAAAGGCCCAGATTTTCTCACCAATAAGATGTTTCTGCACCTGAACTCCTCTACAAAAACTACTTTATTATCCATTTATAATGAGAGCTGGAGGACTGGCAATTTTCCAACTTCATGGAAAACCTCTATGATACTCCCTTTCTTGAAGGGAAATAAAGATCCTGGTGATAGAGGCATTCATCTATTAATTATCATGCCTGGGAAAAATCTTTGAATCCATGGTTTGTAATAGGTTTTACTGGTTCCTGGAGACAAACTCCCATCTGCATCCCAACCAATATGGTTTCAGAAAACAGAGAAGTGCTATAGATTGCCTTCTCTACATGACCCATGTAATCTCTGGTGCTTTTCAACATAAACATTATGCTGTGATCCTATTTCTTGATCTGAAAGCTGCTTTTTACAGTGCATCCCACTTAATTTATTCTATACAAGTTACTTAAAATTGGTCTCACTGGGGCCCCTTTATCTTGGCTGCCTGACTTCTTAACATCCCGCTCTTTCCAGGTCCTAGTGGGCAACACAAAATCTTCTCTTTGAAACATTGATAGAGGAATGCCCCAAGACTCTGTTTTGAGCTCTTTGTTTTTCTCTGTCTTAACAACATGCCCTCACCCCAATCAGTTGATGTCCTTATGTATGCTGATGACTTAGCCTGTTGTGCTGTTGTCTCAACTTTGACTGCATGTCAAACCTCACTGCAAAGTGCTGCTACTGAAATACTCTCCTATCTCTCAGAATGGGGTATTTCTGTCAACGCTGATAAGTGCGTTCTGCATTATTACACATTAAAAAGAATTCCATTTTTACCTTCTATTTCAATCAACATCACCTTAGTCCCGTTACGCAGCTCCTATATCTACCTTGGACTAGTATTCGACGCCTCCATCTTAACGTGGAAAAAACACATTAACTACCTTGCTCAGCCTTACTGAAGACTTGCTGTTATCAAGTGGGGTGCCTCTCTGGAAAATCTTTTGCACTTGTATCAATCCTACATACTGAGTAAAATTGATTATGGCTGTATTGTTTATGGATCTGCTGCCCTTACAACTCTAAAGAAGCTAGAGATAATCTAGACTACTGCCATGAAGATTATTCTGGGTTCTTTCCCCTCCACACCTACCCAAGCCCTCTATATTGAAGCTGGACTTACTCCCCTCAAACATAGGAGAAGCTGTCTTGTGGCAAAAAACCTCATCCTTCTGCCATCTGCTCCCCCTATCACCCACTTTATCAGATTTACTGAGCCTATTTTGAAACACATCATATCACTCCTCACAAAAGTAAACCTCCTTTTGTGCATCAAGCTTCCTCCATTTTCTCCTCTATAAATATGGCTACTCCACATTTCACCTCAGGACCTCCTGTCTCACCCCTGCCCACCCTCTATGGATCTCCTCTCTCACATCAATTGCACCCTCTCCCATGGTTGGAATAAGAAAGATTTACCCAAAGAAGGACAACAACTATTTTCTGAACTGCTAAACACTTAATATGCAACATATTTGTCAATATATACGGTTGTATCAAAAATGTACAACCCTGCATCCACTTTCTCCACTTTATACATTCCTATTCTTCAACTAGCTCAATCTTGGAAGCTTTCCTTTTGCTCATTCTTCAGTTTTTGCTGAACTCTTTGCAATCCGTAAAGCTTTACTTTTCTGTGTTCACTTCCTCAGGCCTCAGAAAAGTCATATTTACCGACTCTTTTGTTGCACTGTCACTTATCACCACCAAATCTCAAAAATTATCATAGGATACTATCTATAATATACAAGACCTTGCGAAACTAACAACATCCTTGAGCTGGACTATTCTTTTCCAATGGACTCCTTAACATATAGGAATACTGGGAAATGAGATTGCAGATAGAGCTGCCAAAATGGCATACTCCCATTGTAACATGGAGGATTTCCCTCTTGAGAGTGAAGAATATAACACAGAAACCAAATAGTTGCTAGACTTCCACCAGAATGATAAACTCAATACATTCCTACAAACCCATAGTCTGGGTCTGTGATATTCACTAGACTCCCCACCTATCAATCCTAAATGTGATCGCAGACTAGCCACTGCTATATTCCGACTTAAGACAGGACATTGTGTTTAAACTCACATCTCCATCTCACAGAATATCAGATACTGATTGATATTTGTCCTTCATGTAAGAACTATGACACACTACCTGTTTAATTGTCCTGCTTATTGTGTTCTAAGAGCTTCTCTCCGAATTGATCTGGGTGCCCTGGGTGTCTCGACTTTCTCAGTTTCAACTATCCTGGGTGGCCAGGGCATTCCATCTAAACAATTTCCAAAAATATTAACATGCTTAAAGAGGTATCTATACTCCAGCTCCCAAATGAACAGAATATAATTACTGACTTAGACTGACCGAGACTCTTTGATGACTTCACTATGGTGTCTCCCTATGTAAGTTTTTACTCAAGAAAGACCAACACACCACTTCAAGGTCAAGACTCTTTGTTGAGAGTAAGAGACCTTTTTTCAAGGTATCAAGGTAACTAATAAACTGTCCCATACTTTCAAACTCCCTTAACCCTCTGTATCTGCCAAGTGACTTTGGCACACAATTTCTTTTATATGTCTTATATATTAGCAGGTGCTCGAGGTAATTTACATTTCCCATTCCTCCACCATTTCATCTCCCTCACAGCAAGAGGAGTGCCATGCACTCACATCAATTTTGTGTGAATATTGCAAACTCTGTGCTTCTCATTTCCTGTTCTTATATTTACTTTAATTTTAACTTTTAATTTTACATACTATGTTTTACTTTAATTAATGTTGAATTCAGATAAAGAAATATCAAATGCATTTATTTTGAAGTGTAATGGAGTGTTGCATTTTGTAAGGAATACTAGTGATTTATGTTTTTTCTCAGACTCTTGGTGCTCAGCTTTATGCCGTTTATGTGAATCTTTTGCTGTGGCACTAGACATATCAAAAAGGCTTCAATAGAGCATGACATAAAGCTCTAATTTCTAAACTTCCCCATTTTGGTATATATCTTCCTCTCAGTGGCTGTGTTCTGTAACAGTTGCTATAGATGTCCATCATTCATCCTGTAAGTTTGTTAATAGTGGTGTTCCTCAGTTATCCATTATATCACCAAATATTTTTGTTTTTCATTAATGACTTCTATTACTTCATTACTAATCCACTCCTAAGCTGATAACTATACTCTCCATTAATCCTTTCATTTTGAAGTCCATCCTACTCAACAGTAATTAGTAATTGCTAGAAGAGTAGCCCTGAAGAAACTAATCTTTGATTGTTCTTGAATTTCATTATGGAGCTAAGAAAACATTATTGTTTTCAATACCCCAAAAACCCAAAACTCAGTTCATCCATCTTTTGGCTCAACATAATATTCCACAAAACTATGACATCTTCAAAAACACCCAACTCAAACTTTATCTGTTGTAAATATTCTCAGAGTATCTTTTTCTTGGGATCTATCTTTGTAAGGATCACATTATTTTTCTTTCAAAATTAGTTTCTAAGTGATTGGTGTTTCTGAGATGATTTTGAAAAATCTTCACTCCACTCCGGTTGCTTGTTCTTTATAGAGGGTTATTCATTCATGTATTTCATTCTCACAGCTCTCCTTGAAAAGTTAGAATGTAGCGATTTTTGTCTTATCACCTATTTTGCTCTTACAAACTTTCTAGGTACCTTTTTCTGTTGGTGAGTCAACCTCTTTCTTTTCTACACAGTCTCATCCTTTTTCTTTCCAATTCTCTTTCACTAGACTTAATCTCTATGCTTAGTTTTACATGAACTCCACTTGTAAAATCTAAAACTCATTCCCTTTATCTATTTTCTAAACTTCCTTTAATTAACACACACACTTTCAAATGTCTTGTATCTGGGTAAGTTGGTTTTCAGTTTGACTCATCTGGAGAATTTCCCACCTCTGAAGGTGATTGTAGGCCTCTGGCCTTTGCCTACCAAAGGATATATATATATACCTTTTTTTTTTTACCTTCTCACCCCCTGACCACCCCATGTTGAGGCGGCCACACTTCGCTAATGAAGCTTCCTGCCGCAGTCGGTCTCGTCCAGAGATCCTTCAAAGAAGTGATGCCCCAGAAGAGTTTGGGGCGAGAGTTGGAAGGACAGCGTAATAGAAAGTGTTTCACGGTCTCCGGGGCCATTCCGCATCTAGTACAGGTGGGAGATGCTGCCTGGTTTATTTTGAATTCGTGTTTGTAATGTTGTAGGTTTGGGTGGTGCCCGCATCTCAATCTTGCAAGTGAGATTTGTAAGTGTCTTGGGAGGTTGTTGAAGTCGGGGTTTATTTCGGGGGGGGGTCTGTTAAGGATGTTGTTTGGAGGTCTGTTGATCATGTATGAAATGTGTTAGTTGAGTGTGTATATGTTTGGTTGTTGTGGTATTGGGGGGAGGAGGGGGGATGTGATTTAGGATCTGTTTGTAAAAGGCGCCGGTGGACGATGGAGGCTGTGTTAGTCTTTGTGGGGTAGGTTGGAGGAGAGTATTGTGACATGGGTGTGTGGGTAGGCGTGTTTTTGCGTAAAATTGGGTGCCTATCATTTCGAGGTGATTCCTTATGGGTAGTATCTTGGTTTCGTTGTGTGTAGGTGTTGTATATATATATATATATATATATATATATATATATATATATATATATATATATATATATATATATATATATATATATATATATATATATATATATATATATATAAGTGATGGGTGAATCTGAATCCAGATTTGGCAATTTTTTTCTTGGATTTGGATTCAAGAAATTCCAAAATCAGCTGGATTCAGATTTGGAAGTTCTGGATTTGGATTCAGATTTGAGAATTCTAAAATTGGGTGAATTTGCATTTAGATTTGGATTCAAGAAATTCAAAATTAGTTGGATTTGGATTCAAAGGTTCCAGATTCAGATTGATCTGATATGAAAGTTGCCAGATTTGTCCATCTCTGATATATATATATATATATATATATATATATATATATATATATATATATATATATATATATATATATATATATATATATATATATATATATATATATATATATATATATAATATATATAAACGGTATATATATATATATTGTTAGTATAGTATCAAATATACTAAATTTAGTTATTTTCCAGAGGTTAGGTCACGATGCGAAGAGATGCTGTGGAAGAAGATGAAATTACTACATAAATGAAACAACAGAATGAAATTGCAGTCATTCATGCTAAGTCCATTCCGTTGTAGTATAGTTTCTAACATATTAATTCTCTTTATATTTTGCAGGTTATTTATTGAATATTTAATAGCTTTTTGCAAATTAATGTAATATACTTACCATATTCAACGAACATTCAATAACTATAACATATTACATCTCTAAAAAACAATAAAATAAATAGACTTACTTTGGATTGGAGCCTATCAGCAAGGGCCAATTCGTGAGTAATTTAATTAGGTTTTTTTTTTTGTTCTAAACTCGTAGAATTCAGGAATAGAATAACATTCTTATTCATATTTTTCTAATTTCAGTTCCTACTTGGGAACTAGCCCATCTTTCCAACCTGGGATTTAATTCCAACTTGGGAACAAATACCTAAATATCTCCGGAATCATCATACGGATAGAACACTCTTGTATGTTACCCAATCTGCAAGAATTTTGGTTATAGCGTTCCCCAATAAAATCATTGCCCTTCCTTTGTCGCTGCATAGTCTGTTCCGTTCACTTGAAAAATCTTTCTTGATTCCATTCAACTATTTTCATTACTTCTCCTGTACATATTCTTTACCTCAATAAAGTTATAAGGTTTTCGTTCAGTTTCCTTACCCCTTCTTATTGCCATGTTCTCGCTGTATTTCATTCCTTTATCGTGATCCTCCCTATAGCAATCGCTACGCTCCTGAGAAACTTCGGTCGCTCAAGAAGGATTGCACCATCAACATTTCATCTATCCCTGTTAATCCAGTCGTCCGTAGAAAAGGATAAATCAATAAATCAATCTACCTTTAACTGACGGATACTTCACTAGAAGATCATTCCATTATAGTGAGTATCATATTCAATCATCATTTATATTTTTTTCTGTCGAGTCCTTCAGGCCCGACTCTTACAGAAAAAAATAATTGGCGACCTTGCCAGGATCACGAGAAGGAAAGAGAATAATAAGATAACATCAGCAGCAATGGCAGAAAACCCAAATGTAAACGGTGAGGAGTCAAAAATGAACATGGATCAGTTGATTGAATTGGATGAACCTTCCCAATTCAATAATGACGCTGTATCTACACAGGAACCAGTAGATGACCATCGGGGTGAAGCTGTCCACGATTTTCAGCCCGTAGATCAGCGCGCTGTGGATAGGTTGCAAGACATGCTTGAAGGAGTTATTAGATACTCGCGTGATCTGGAATTGAGATTTGAGGAGAGACATAAACAGATGATGGATTCATTATCTGCTCGTGCAGATCCCGTTACAACTACTGCTACGACATCACCAGAAAGGTCGGTGCGTCCAAAGGATAGAAAGCCGTCCGTAGCAGTAGCTTGTAAAGTTGACGGAGGAGTACAGCAACCATCTTCACTACCTCAAAATATACCTCAACAACAGCAGAACATGAACCCCACAAGCACACCCCGTCTCTCGACTAACAACATGACGGATAAACAATTCAGGGAATTTGTAGAAGAGAGTCTAGCAGTACAGCAGGCTCATAATGCTATGGTTTCCCAAGCAATAGCAATGATGGCACAAATGTTTAACCAGCCTAAATCTAACAAGGCTGTGCCACCTGCAAAGTTTAACCCTGATACAGACCAAGATCTGAAGTTATTCTTCCGTGAATTTGAAGAATATTGTACAGTCCTGTACCCAACTCAGAAACAGGATTGGTTGAGACTCTTGGGATCCTACTTACAATCCTCATACCTAGCTCTCTACCATCAACTCCATAAGGCTGATAAGTCTTATGATGAAATCAAGAAGAACTTATTAGATCTGTTCACCAACGAGGACACCGTCAGACGAGAGCGGGCAGTTCAAGACTTCATGACTGCCAAAATGCGGAAAAATGAAACCGTCAGGACTTTGCTATCCGTTTGTTGGACCTCGCAAAGAAAGCCTACCCCACCACGTCAACAGAAGACTGCAAAGAGCATGAGACACTACGTCAAGTGTTTCTGGCAGCCTTACCACCTGCAATTAACAAGGAGATCTCAAGTTATCTCCGTAACCACGAATGGTGTTCAGGGAATAAAGTTACTTTTGATCAGCTAGTAAACTTGGCAGATAGACACCTTCAGGACCTAAAAGGGCATAACCAGGTACCCGTTCCTGAAGTGATAGATATTTCCCGGGTAGTAGCTGAGTCGAGACCCCAACAAAAATCATGGACTGATGTGGTAAAAAGTTGGAAGAGTAAACCTTCCAATACCCAACCACCTCCACAACCACCAGTCGAGAAAAAGTCATCTAGAAGAAAGGAAAAGAGTCAAAAGAAGTCTACGGGAAACCGCAGTCCCAAATTCGTTAGGGACAAACTGCGTTGTAAAGATAGTGATAGCTCTAGCTCTTCGGGACGGTTGGATGACCGTAGACGAGATAATCGTGCGCGTAAAACTTCGCAACGGCGAAACAACCAGTGGTGTAGTTTTTGCGATAAAACTACGCATTCAACGGACACTTGTTATATACTGAACAACAAGTGTTCCATTTGCAAAAAGAGTGGGCACTTGTCTTTCAAGTGTTCACAATATCAACCAAAACAACAGCAACAACAATAACGTCACCTTCCGGAAAATTGTCCTGTATGTAACCAATACGGTCATGTGGGCAAACACTGTCCGGAATGGAAGAACCGAAAACCGCGAAGAGAAAGTAATTCCCCACCAGCAAGAAGAACTTCAAGATCTTCGAGACAATCATCGACGGAAGATGAACACACCACTGGGGGATTGCCGGCGCGAAATCAACAAGAGCAGCCTTTAAACTAATTGACCCCTTGACTGAGGGGCCGGTCACGGGTGAAAGGTTAACTGCTCCTTGTAGGAGTCCCCCGTTAGTAACAGAGTTAACCTCCGATAGTTTAAGGGAGAATAAGAGTGAAACCCTACTTCTACAATTTTCGAAATGCGAGACCCAACCTTTAATGGTAGCAGTAGAAGTAGTAGACTATCCAGGAACTTGTTTCCATTCCTTAATAGATAATGGAGCAGAGATTAACTTAATAAAAGAAAGCGCTGTTTCATTAATGAATGGTATACAACGATATCCATCGGTAGTCGCAAGGGTCACAGGCGTTGGAAATGCGCGTATTCCTATACACGAGTTCGTAATCTTACGATTAAGATTCGAAACAGGATATATTTCAACTTTGGAAGAATTTTACATACTTCCAGATTCCGCTATGGATAACTCCATGGTCATTGGAGTTACGCTTCTACGAGCAAATAACTTATTGCCCGATATGTCAACGTATCAACTTTTCCAGAGAACCGGAAATGACTTCGTGGTCATAGCAACAGACCCAACGAAATCAACTTATCGGGAGGTCATTAACGCAAGGAATGTGGAAATTCCCGCTAACCACTTCAAGATCGTAGATGTCGAAATGGCATGTCGAGGAACCAACTTTCCTACTTCGACAATGTTAGTGGAACCACCAGAAAAAGTAGAAGTGGAAATCGTAACCGGATTGGTTAATAGCGAAGAACCGTTTCGAATTGCTATCTGCAATAAGAAAGACACCTCAAGGTTTATACCAAGAGGACAAGTGTTAGGAATCGCAACAGAATTACCAGAGAATAACGTAGAGGTTTCTATAAATAGGCATCAACTTGATTCAATACAACAATCAAGCATCGCATATTGGACTCGCGACAAGATCATTGAAGAGTTCAAGATTAACGAAATTAATATAAATCAAGAGCAGAAAGAACAACTAATCAACCTTCTTCTACAATATCCTAACGTTTTAAGTATGGATGATGAAGACGTTGGATTAGCAACGAACATCCAGCATGAGATTGAATTGGACACTAACATCCCAATTCATGTACCTGTTCGAAGGTTTCAAGGACCTTTAAATCAAGAAATTCAAGAACAGTGTGAAGAGTTGGAGAGAGGGAATATCATCAGACCCAGCTACTCTCCATATTCTGCTCCTGTAGTACCAGTACGCAAGCCTGACGGTAAATTGCGGCTTTGTATTGACTACCGTTCCCTCAACAAGCACACAAAAGCAGATGCCTTCCCCTTGCCAAACTTGATTGACTCCATTTATAACATGAGTGGAGCCAAATTGTTTACTACTATAGATTTGGTAAGGGGGTATTATCAAATCGAGATGGCCGAAGAGTCAATAGAGAAAACGGCATTCTCAACGCCGTTGGCTCACTACGAGTTCCTTAGGATGCCTTTCGGGGTAAAAGGAGGACCAGCAACTTTCCAAAAAGATATGATGCTCGCCTTAGCAGGAATACCTTGGTCGGAAGTAATGGTATATCTCGATGATTTGATAATCCGATCAGAGACCTTTGACCAACATTTGAGCTCAATTGC
>SEYY01004780.1:0-10000 GCA_009176605.1 Armadillidium nasatum
GTATGAGGATTGTAAATACGAACCCAAGAGCCTCAACCAATCCTGTCGTTGTGTTGGATACAGGACAGTACAATATTCTTCAAATTCGCGGAAGAATACTTTCAGATCTTGGTCTGTGTCAGGGTTAAACTTTGCAGGTGGCACAGCCTTGTTAGATTTAGGCTTGTTAAACATCTGTGCCATCATGGATATCGCTTGGGAAACCATAGCGTTATGAGCCTGCTGAGCTGCTAGACTCTCTGTTATGAATTCCCTGAATTGCTTATCCGTCATGTTATTAGTCGAGATACGGGGTGCTGATGTGGGGTTTATACTCGATGGTGGAAGAGGTATATACGTATGTATCGACGGTATTTGCTGTATTCCTCCGTCAACCTCATGAGCTACTGCTACGGACGGCTTCCTATCCTTGGGACGTACCGACCTTTCCGGTGATGTCGCAGTAGTTGGAACGGGATCTGCACGAGCTGATAATTGATCCATTATCATCTTATGTCTCTCCTTCGAATCTCCTTTCCATGTCACGTGAGTATCTAATAACTCCCTCCATCATAGTTTGTAATCTATCCACATCGTCAACAGATGCATCCCGTCGGTCAGTCCTCTTGTTCTGGTGTGGAGGCAGCATTATTGTTGAATTGTAATGGCATATCAAATTCAATCAACTGGTCCATGTTCATCTTTGCCTCCTCATTGCTTACAATTTTTTCTGCCATTGTTGTTGATGTTATCTTATTATTTTCTTTCCTCCTTTCGTGATCCTGGCAGGGTCGCCAATTATTTTTCTCTGTTAGGTATGTATCGCAACGTTATACTACCAACAGGAAAAAATCTAAATTTAAATAAAGGTAAGGTTATAGTAACACTCACGGTAGTTGTTGATTCCACTGGTGAGTTTATAATCAGTGGACGAAGGCGATGATGAAACTAGTAGTTGAAGATGACGTTGATGTTGCAGTATGACATTCACGATCAGCGATTTTCAGATACGTGGAGAATACCATTCGATCACAGAAAGGAACGGTTATAGTGAAATTATTGCAATGAGGTCAAAGAAAAAGGGTAATTAAAAAGAATCCGTTTATTTGTTGTTGACAGGAAATTGTTGAATTACAGATAATCGGTGATTGTACAAACTCCAGTTTGAGAACGAATAATCAGAACGAAGAGTGGATGTTGAAAGAAACTAACAGACCGAAATTATACAAAATACGGGCTCGGTTTTTATTCGAAACTTAAACTTTATGGAATTTGATGATTGGGTTGACTCGTAGAACGTGGATGAATAGATTATGTTTTAGTTTCCAGACTCGGAACTATAAAGAAAAATATTTTATAAGAATAATTGTTGTGTACGTTAACTTCTACACATGCATTACTATAATAGACTGTACATACGTGTATCTTGTTGTGTTGGTTGAAGATACACAAATTTCTCAAAGTTTATTAAAGTCAATATTGTTTATTTAATTAATTGTTGACTATTTGTTTTCAATTTATAAAGACAACCTAAAAAAAAGGAAAAAATGGTTAGAAGTTATCTACAATATCATAAAACACTTATCGTAACCGCCTGTATTTTCCTTGTGTTGTTTTATTTAATTGTCTTGAAGAGACCTTCATCTACTTCCACAGCGTCTCTTCACATAGCGACCTCACCTCTAAAAAAATAAAAGGAAATAGTATATGTGATCATATACTTACATATATATATATATATATATATATATATATATATATATATATATATATATATATATATATATATATATATATATATATATATATATATATATATATATATATATATATATGAGGATATTTAATTTTCATTATGAGTATGTGAAGAATATATAATATTTTCAAAATTTAGCTTTCAGTTATAAGATGTATTGTGGTTAATGGTTATTAATAAAATATTAAATTTTCAGTTTTTTAAAACAGAAGCATGTTACTCTTTTACATTCTTTCATTAAAATAAAGTTTGTCTTTACTATTTTATTAATTTTTTCTATTTCATTTGCAGTAGTACTTTATAATATGAAAAAAAAGAATAACTATTATTTTATAAAATGTAACTAAATAGAAAAGAAGTGTTTGAACTAAGGTATGTACTGTATTTCAGTAAACTTCATTTTATGGAATTGTGTCTAATATAAAAACTGAATTATATTACAGATTTTTTAAAAACTATATTCTTATTCTTTCACAGTAGTGAGAGAATCAGCATCTAAATCAGAATCGGAAATTTTACTGAAATCGGCTTTGGAATCGGAAGTTTTTTTTTGGTATTGTCCCAGCACTTATATATATATATATATATATATATATATATATATATATATATATATATATATATATATATATATATATATATATATATATATATATATATATATATATATATATATATATATATATATATATATATATATAGGATGATTAATCATCATTGTCGAAATCTGAATATTTTCCAGTCATCATAATCAATTTTCTGCCAGTTAATTTACTTATATTGGCTTATAAATATATCTGCTTCACACTCTTTTATTGAGAGTGAAATACTGTTTAATGGTGAGGGCCAAATATATTCTCCAAGATGAAATTAAATTATCCCAGAAATTGGAGAAAAGATTGTTTCTCCAATTTCTCAAGTACTTTAAATTTAAGAGCTCTAAATTTAAAGTACTAGAAATTTGTATGTCAGTTCATTTTCTTGCTTATTAAAATTTTTAAAATCAATGTTCTGAAGATGCTACAGAGTTTTCCTACTTGCTTTTGGCTCCAAATATATGCTTATAGATGTCACAGTATTAGTCATAAGTTAATAAAATTTTCCACAAGCAAACTTTGGTGCATGAGAATCATGTTGACATCCATCACATCAAGTATTGGAAGTTATCGCTATTAACATCAAGTCATACCTGCACACGCTCTTCCATGTTATGGATGGTTGCCATCAAAGTCTTGGAAATAACCCGGACTTTAAAGTAGGAATCAATTTCTTTCATGCTGACATTGCCAATTTGCGTTACCTCATAATTCTGCCTCGTTTCTCATGCACAAAGGTATGCTCACAGCAAATTTTATTAACTTTTGAACAGTACTTTAATGTTTATAAGCACATATCTGATCCTGAGAGTGAGTTGAATAAATATTTTTAAAATATACTTTTTCAACTTCATTGTTATCAACACATTGTCGATAAATCGTCATCATCGCTAAAAAATTCTTGATCGTCCCTTCACTTATATTCACTTTTGTCATTACAAATACAATTATTTAATTATTATTATTATTAGGAATAAATATAATTTTGTCCAAGCTTGGCTTCATACATTTTCTCGATCATTTTATATAATGTTTGACTTTATTGTTGAAGTTTTTAAAAGTTACTTGAAAATATATTTATATTTCTTAATGTTTTATCCTTTAAATATTCTAAAACCTGTTAAAATTAACGTATTTCAAAATTTAACAAAATTTTCCCCACCTGGCAATTTTATGGAAAGCAGTGGTTTAAAGGGTAGATTCAGTATTATAATAGTCATCCTAATGTTGTTGATGCATTTGTTGATTTACGATTTAAGATGATTTTTTTTCTGAAACTATTAAAGAAAGAGCTAAGTAGATTATAGATGAAATTAAACATGCAATTTAAAACATATTCATAAATATTAATGAGTAGCTTCAGAGTGTTGAACAGTCATCATCATCTACTCAAAGAATGTCTTCAAGTAGAAACCCACATAGTGAATCAACAATAAATCTAAATAAATTTTAGATAAGTTGAAAGATTTTTAATGATGATTTTGATGAAAATTTTTTAGGTTATTATACTGAATAGAGTAGAGGTGGACCGGATAGTAATTTTTTACTATCCGCGGATGCGGATGCGGTTGCGGATATTCAATTGCGGATATCCGCAGATGCGGATGCGGATAGTTTAATTTTTTAAGAGTTTTTGCCATAGATTCTTGGAATTTTAAATATAATATCCAGAATCTATGCTATCAGGGTGTGGGACGGGGACCCAACTCTTGAACACCCCACCAACCTCTTTCCCCAACCTCCACCCAGTTGGAAAAAGGTTATATATATATATATATATATATATATATATATATATATATATATATATATATATATATATATATATATATATATATATATATATATATATAGCCAGTAATTCAGTATTACCTTCACACTTCACAGTTTCACATATTCCATTTGAAGTTAATAATTAGTGTTATTTTTTAGAAATAAAAGCTTTTGGGCTCTTTCAGGTGAAAGTTTGGTTCGCTTTTCGTCGTAAATGAGGCCTGCTCCACTGAAAAGACGCTCACTAGCAACACTAGTTGAAGGACATGCTAAATAAGTCCTTGCCAGCTCAGCAAGAAAAGGAAAACTTTTGCAATTATCTCTCCACCAAACCAGTTGGTCTTTATCTGCCTCCAAACGTGGGAGTTTCAGATAATTTTCAATAATCGATATTGAATCCTTTGACACTTCTGACTGTGATTCTTCATTGCTGCTGGAAGCTAGAAGATCTTTCATTGATTTAGCAATGCTTAAGCTAACAGATTTTGTTTCTTTTGTATCTGACAGCTTTTGCTTTTTCTTGAAAGGCGTTATTTTAGCTGTTTCTATCATCTCATCGCATAAGCATCCTAATTTGATTTTAACATTCTGAGAAACAAGTGGTTTAAAAAATTTTGTTTTGTACCTCTTAAAAGGTTGCAATTGTATAAGCATCATCATTTTCCAGGTTTTCAAATCTGTCGTTCATCTCCTTCATTAATGTTTCAGTCATCCTTGAAACTCCTTAGACTTAATAATATTTGTTAACACAACTTTCAATGTTGAAACAAGTGATATCACATCTGACAAACATGATTCAGCTGAACTTATAGTCTTTGTTAATTCTTCAAAAGGCTTAAGGATATTAATACAATTATTTAAAATGACATTTTCATCAGCTGTTAGAGGCTTTATTTTGTGCTGCTTGAAGCATAAAGGCAAATGGCCTAATTAATTTCGCTCATCCTCTCAAGCATATGCAAACTGCTATTCCAGCGTGTTTGAATATCTTGCATGACAGAAAGTGGACGAACATTTAATCTTGTTTGCATTTTCTTCAGCTCATTTTTGGCTACAACGGAGTGATTGAAATTCCGTAGCAATTAACCTACATTTGGTTATTAAATCGGATACACATTTTTGACTCATAATGGAATTTTTAACTACTATCTGAGTTTGGTGTGCAAAGAAATCTACATTTTTCACTCTTGCCAGAGAAAGCGCTTTTTTTTGTATTTGTGCCCGAATCCCTGACTACGCAGTGCACTTCATTTAATGAAATCTTCCATTTTGTCAGCATCTTTTCAAATACAGTTTCAAGATAGTCGCCTGTATGGCGCTCAGAAAGAGGTTCTGCATTCAATACAAAGTTTTGCCTTTGAAAGTTTTTAACGATTGCATGATACGTAATTTTTTACTATCCGCGGATGCGGTTGCGGATATTGGAAAAATGATGCGGATATCCGCAGTTGCGGATGCGGATATCCGGTCCACCTCTAGAATAGAGTAAAGAAAATGTAGAAAGAAAGTGAAAAGAAATGAACAAAAACAACAGGAGATCCTATTAAAGGATTGTAATGTTATCAAAAAGTCAATTTTTCTACATGCTATAGAAGATGAATTTTGCAGTGGGGAAATAATAAAAATAAAAAGTTTCTATAACCACATTTATAACAAGTAAAATGTTTGCAGTCCCTGCTTCATCAATATTTTAGATAGAGACTTCTGAAGCAGATAATATATTTGAAAAAGAAAAGATGACGCTTTACACCAAATTGTGAAGATCAAATGTTTTTTTCTTCATTGTAATAAATACTCAAATAAATTTGCTTCCAAAATTAAAATATTTAGAAAGTAAAGTGGAAAATTTGCCCTTTTTTTTCATGTTTTTTATAATTAATAAATTAATAGTGTGTTCTATAAATATAGTTATATATATATATATATATATATGCTTATTTTATAATGAAAAATAAATAAATACTAACAATATATCTGTGAGTATTTTAGCTTAATTGTTTAACAAACTTACATTTTAAAATAAATATAGAACATATACAGTATGCAGCTACATATAAGAGGTAAGTCCATTGTCGGATATGAAATCTTTTAAAAAATAAATGCTATGATAAAAGTTTCAATAGGATTTGGCTAGATCCAAATCATAGAGCAAATGCCTAGATCTGGCCAGAACTGAATCCTAAATCTAATACACCTATATATATATATATATATATATATATATATATATATATATATATATATATATATATATATATATATATATATATATATATATATATATATATATATATATATATATATATATATATATATAGTGAAAACACTTTAGTAATAAAACCACTTTTTTTTTTAATTCATAGGTGTTTCTCTTTTTACTTATACCTTAACCTTAATTTTATAATTTTACTCCATTAGTGGCTAAGAAACGCTCACTATTTGATGATTCCCAAGATCTTGAAATTCAAGAACTGACAGGTATTATAAGACATGACCTCACTTCACTTACAAAGCAATTAGAAGACCTACAAAACAGATCAAAATTAACTGGCACATTTGTGAATGGATCTACTGGACATTTACAGAAGCATTCTGCCAATTTGGTTGGATCCCTTCAAACCAAAGTTGCTACAATTACCCAGAAGTTTAAAGACATTCTGGAAATTAGAACTGAGGTTTGTATTTTTAGTCTTCCCTATTTTAATTTAATGAAAGTAAATTGGTTAATTTTTAACTTGCACAAATTTTTTTTTTTTTGTTTATGTATTTATTATATATATATATATATATATATATATATATATATATATATATATATATATATATATATATATATATATATATATATATATATATATATATATATATATATATATATATATATATATATATATATATATATATATATATATATATATATATTAGGGATGGAGAGATACCAAAATTTTAAATAATACCTATATCAATAATTTAAAACCAATTGACATTGGAATGATAGAGACGTCAGAAGAGCAATGTCCGTTGTAATAGTACACAACAATTCGACTAGCAAAAAGAGATTGGAAAGAGTTAAAGAGTTAGTAAGAACAAAGAATTTATGGGACGAAAAACCCTAGACTTTACCTTTTTGAGAAGAGCTGAATGTGTGAAACTACCTCAGATTGTGTGAGGTGTACTTCATAAAGAGGCAAGCAACACTCCTATAAAGAGCAAGCAACTGGAGTGGCATAAAGAAATAATGAAGCCGTCTCAGAACACCCAACCTCTTAGAAGCTTATTTAGAAAGAGAAGTAATGCTATCCTTCCAAGAAAGATAGCGAGAAAGAGAATACATAAAGAATATTGAGGACATATGAAGGCTTGAGTTGAGTGTCTTCAATTGATTGTATCAAATAGAGGAATTGAATTTTTGAGATATTGAAAATGACCATGTTTTCTCTGCCCCAATTTGAAATACGAGAAAGATCAGAGGTAACTTCCTCCAAGGCCACTCTTCTTGTGTCAATTAACTGCTGGTGGGAAGGGCGTCTTTCAAAGTGAAAGTATATATATATATATATATATATATATATATATATATATATATATATATATATATATATATATATATATATATATATATATATATATATATATATATATTAAGGATGCACCGATTAATCGGGAGATAATCGGTAATCGGCCAGATCGGCCATATTACCGATTAATCGGTAATTGGCTATTCACAATTGATCGGCCGATTGCTTAAATCCTTTACCAGAACAAACCAACCCTTACAAGGCCATTTCATAACTGCCAAGTTAATCATCAGATAGCTTCGACACAGTAACAAATAACAATTTACCAATATAATTTTCAAAATTGTTAGTCATTTTGTGCCTGGCTGCTATTATGGTTTTTTTTTTTTTTTTTTAACTTAAGAAAACATTAACATTATAATTGACTCATTGTTAATACAAATACTACAAATACATATAAATTGCATAAAAATACTACTAAATTTTGGCAGTTTTCCTTGTTTTCTGTTTATACTGTTGCCTCTTCAATTCATATTATCTTCTATCTCAGCTCTCAAGCTCATCAGTATTTAAAGTTCAATACTCTTAAGTTATAATGCAGAAACATAAGAGTTTCCCCATTTTCAGGACACAGCCTATTCCTTGTAGGTTCATAGATATTACCACCTGTACTAAAGAGTCTTTCTCTCTCAACAGATGATGGTGGTGCGCTTAAATATTTTGAAGCCAAATTGCTCAATATTGGTAAAGTCTCCTGTGTCTTTTTCCACCAAAGAAATTTGTCTTCGCTTCTTTGAAGTGTTGGTAGAGTTATATTGATCCAGTTTCTTTGCGTATCTACGAGTAACAGATTTACTCCTCTTGAGTTTGGGTTGCACAACTGTTGTACTTGCAACGTCTAAGTCTGAATTTATTTTCATAGGCTTATTTGATTCAAAATCATCTAACAGTTTTGAAAGGGAAACAGTTTTAGGTACACTTTCATAAGTTTCATTATCTTGATCATCATTAGAAGAGCTGTCTCCTGTTTGACTATCAATAGAATTTATCTCAGCTTGATGTTCTACAATATCTATAACCCATTTCTTAATAGTGTCTTTTTAATGTCATCCTTTTGAAATTTCAATTTAAATCTGGGATCGAGGAAAATAGCCAAGCACAGAAATTTTTCATTTATGTATGATGCAAATCTTTTTTCAGTTGATGCACTGAATTCTTCAACAGTTGAAATAATTCCACTAAATTCACCAGTAGGTTTGGTAGCTTTTAATAGAAATAATCTGAGAGCTAATATTGTAGGGATTATCATTGATATAGTTGATGTTCTGTTACTTGATTCTTTGCTGATGTCTTCAAATGGACTTAATAACTGGACAACTTTTTCAACAATTGTCCATTGGTAACTTGATAAAGTTGGAATGTTATTGTCAACAAGCATACATTATAAGAGCTTTTCGCTGTTCTAAATTTCTTTTCAGCATATAATATGCTGAATTCCAACGAGTAGACACATCTTGAATCAGTTTATGTTTGTCTAATTTAAGCTGCTCCTGGATTTCGGTTAATTTGCTAATCGCTAATGGAGAATGATTAAAGTGTGAGACTATTTTTCTGCTAATTGCAATTATATTGCTCACAGCCTTTTGCAAAAATATTGATTCATTTACTGAAAGTTGCAATGTGTGTATGAAACATGACTGTACACCACACTCCCTTTGCTGCGGAATCTCGTAGTACAAGGAAAATTTTGTTGGAGATCTTATACTCATTCTGAACAATGTGTAGTTGTTCACTTATTATTTCAGCTGTATGTGAACCAGGGAAAGGAACAACTCTTTTTAAGCACAGTTCTACATTGTTCAAACTCATCTGAAAGCCAATGGCCTGTCACACTCAGAAATGGAGCATTATTTGTTGAAGCTGTCCAAATGTCTGTGATCTAAGAAAGACTGCTGATTTCATCGAGCGATGTCTGAATTTTTGCTTTCACTTTCATAAATATATCTGGGATTATTTTGTCTATGAAATATTTTCTTGATGGAATTCTGTAATTAGGACAGATTTGCAATAAGCCTTTGGAATCCAATGTTCAGATGTTAAAGAATATGGTTGAATATCAACAGCTATCATTTCTCCTATCAAATAATGTATCTCTTGGGACTTGTGATCGTTAATATTCCAAATTTTACTCTTTTCTAAAACTGATTGTATAGTTGGTTGAACTTTTTTTGGAGGCTCATAGTTGCTGCAACTTGCTTCTGAAGTACTTGGCTGTGACCAATCATATTGCCTTTTCAGCTTTTGCTTCATCTGAATGAATTTTCTTAATGTGGTTCAACATATTTGTCATTGTATAACTTTTTGCAGATTTGCCACCT
>SEYY01004780.1:15000-26333 GCA_009176605.1 Armadillidium nasatum
GTTTCCACTTTGTCAAACACCACCTCTCTTCTTCTAGACCTCATCTCTTGTTTATTAACAGAAACTCAGGTGTTTTTGTTTTCGTGCTCTGACAGCAAACCCTACTCAGTTTTCTCCTACTGTCTGTATCCTCAATTTTCAATCAAAGGCGGATGTTGTATATATGTGCGCAACGATGTTGTTTGTTCTAGTTGTTGGGGTGAGTGATCGTTGAAGATTCAATGGGTATGAACGTAATTGTTTTGACAATATTTTACAATGACGCCCTTAGGGGAATCTGGCAAACTACTATCCCACCACCAAATACAGTGATAAGGTATTGTATGCTTACGCTTTGATAGAAGAGGTGATGATAAACTTCTCACTCTGTTCAAACCGTCTCAAGCACCATCCAGGATCATATCACTATGGGGGCCCGCTAGAAGCATGCATGAGTTTCATTCATTCACCAAATACATCTCAAGGGAAAGAATCTATTAAAAAAAACTACCAAAGTCCTTCAACATACACAAAATAAATAGTCAAAGTAAGAGTAAAGTAAGTCAAATTTCATTAATTTTTCAGTGATTTTATTGTCTATGCAAAGTAACAAAATAATGATTCTTTCTGTATTATCAACTAAAATTGACCTACCTGCCGAGCATGTATTAAAAAAATCTTTCAGACCTCCGTCCGTGAAAGCAAAAAAATATCAATGTGTGTAACAGAACCCAATAGTTGTGAAAGAGAAGTGGTTAGTAAAAAGGGAAAATAACTATGAAGAGACCTACAAAAAGAATATTTTTTAGGCTTATCTTGGACGATACTAGTTTTGTGTAAGATTCTTGCCGAGCTATCGGTCTCTACTCCGTTCGTTCCAGCGCGAATTCCCTGAACAACTTCTTGGTAGAAAAAAAACTAAGGAAACCAAACCCTAAAACAAAACAAATAATATTTTATTAACAATTAATATTTAACTTTTTATTGAATTTCATTATGTACAACGAATTATATTCATGACTTAATTTATATTTAATAATTTATGAATCACCTTATTAATACAATAATACAGGTTATTATTGTATATTTGAAGGGTTTGTGACAGTTTGGTGATTCTTTTCCTTCTTTTCCTCACAAGTTTTGAGCTGTGCTATTAAAGATAATTTTAATTAAGATAACTACTTATATCTATTTATTTAACTTATTATTTCACATTATCTTTATTTTATAATCATTATTCACAAAGAAAATATTACTTAATTGTTTTTCACAGCTTTTTCCTTTATTTTCTGTCTTACACCTTCTCTTTGTACTTTCACTGAGATATTTGTCCAATCAGACAACAAATTTTTTATTAAATATATTATTCACTTATTTTTCACATTATTCAATTGCACTTTATCACTATTTCATTAATAATACTTATTTACATACGCATGATATATATTACATTATTTAATTATATAAATTAAAGCATAAAAGTTTACCTGTCGATGTTTTACAAAAAAGAATATTTTGTTTTTCAAGATGAGTTAAGTCAAATTGGGTTTAATATAAATTTCACAATTAGGTGCTTCACAGTAAGAAATTATTTCGTCATAAATAATACACAATAAAGAGAATATCGAATTTATATTATATAATAAAAGCATTCAAATTAATTTATTATATGTGCTAAAAAAGAAGAACATTAATATTTAATCACTATTATAAGGCTTTAAGTATGAACAAAAATAAAAATGTAAACACTGGTCTAACTACACAGACATGGAATGTTGAGCTCTTTCGGGCTCACCAGCCCTTTTGTCATAAAGCTCTCCTCATCATCGTGTTTGTAACGTTGAGTCTTCTGAATTCTGTACTTCATGGCTTAAATTATCTTGTAACTCTACAACTAAATTCATTCGTTCTGTTTACTTGTGTCCTAACTCAACAGACTATCCAAAATTCTTCAACTATCTTAACTCCAAAATAGAACACATTCTTTTTTCTTCTGTTTTTCCGAAATCATCATTTTAGGTGGTTTCAATGTTCACCACCGCCAGTGGCTTTTTCTAGTTCTCTTGATCCTGCTAGGAACCTTTCTTGCCAATTTTCTATCCAGAACAACCTTGAGCAGTTGGTGCATCTCCCTACCCGTATCACTGACCGCCTTGGTGATAAACCCAACACACATGATCGTTTCCTAACTTCTTATCCTTCTCCTTACATTGTTATACTCGTTCCCACTCTGGGTTCATCCGATTATCTTCTTATTTCTGTATCTTGTCCTGTCTCCTCAAGTCTTCTGCAAGAACG
Organism: Armadillidium nasatum; assembly: GCA_009176605.1. NCBI lineage: Eukaryota > Metazoa > Arthropoda > Malacostraca > Isopoda > Armadillidiidae > Armadillidium > Armadillidium nasatum. The sequence goes on from SEYY01004780.1 coordinate 17,278, forward strand.
GACCCCGCCTTCCACGAGATGTTTCTGGCATTTCGATGTCACTAACTGGTCTGACTTACGGTTGTACTTTTCTGATTTCTCATGGAGTGATTACTGTTTCCGTTGGAGTGGGGTGATTCTCTGTGGCATTTAGGCATGCACTCCATATTCTTTCCCTTCCACAAAACCTAACAAACTTTGGTTTAATTATACTGGTTCTCGTGCTATCCACCGCAGGGACTACCATCGTCTTTAAACTACAGAAACTCATGCAACTTATATTTGATCCTGGAATCGTGCAAAATCTAATCTGTTAACACCAAAAACGCATTTCTCCGTTTAAAATGCAATAATCTTTCTGGTTCTTCTTCCTTACGCCCTTTCTAGCATTTTACAAAAAAATGTTAGCTCTAACTTTGCTTCTTCTTCATGCAAACATTTAGTTTCTTCTGACGATTCAACTGCCGTTTTACCTTCCTCTATAGCTGAACTTTTTTGCTTAAACTTTTGCCTCTAATTCAACCTTAGACGATTCCGGTGCTGTCCCTACTCCTTCAACCCCCCTTCAACTCATTTATGCCTAAAATTGTAATTTCTACAGACGTCATTTCTGCTTTCTCTGAGCTTAACACTAAGAAGGCGTACGGTCCTAATGGTATCCCTTCTGTGGTTCTCAAAACTTGTACTTCTGAGCTTGCACCTGCTTTGGTAATCTATTTTTGTCTCTGTCTTTCTACTTCAACCTTCCCTTTGCTGGAAACTCGCTCATTCAGCCTGTGCCGAATAAGGGGGCCCCTCTCAATCCTCTAATTACCGTACCATTTCTTTAACCTCCGTTCTTTCTAAAGTTCTTGAATCTATCCTTAACATTAAGATTTGGAAACATCTCAATTCTTCTTTTCTTATCTCTGATCGCTAGTATGGCTTTCGTAAAAACGCTCTACTGGTGATCTTTCCCTTTTCTCTGATTCTTGCTCCTTCCGCTCTTCGAACATTTCGGTAAATCTTTTGCTTTCGCGATGGACATATTGAAAACTTTCTTTAGAGTCTGACACAAAGCTTTGATTTCCAAACTTCCCTCTTTCGGAATCTGTCTTTTCTTATTTCCTTTCCAGTCGTTCTATAGAAGCTGTTGTAGACGGTCACCGTTCATCCTTTAAATTTATTAATAGTGGTGTTCCTAGAGGATCTGTCCAATCCCTAACACTTTTTCTGCTTTTCATTAATGACCTTCACTTTCTTACTTCATCTCCTATCCACTCCTATGCTGATGGCTCCACCCTTCTTTACTCCTTTCAATTTGAAAAGCTCCCCTCCCAACAGCAGTTATTAGACGCAAGGAGGGTAGCTTTGGAATAACCAACCTCAGATCTATCTCGCATTTCAAATTTAGGCAGAGAAAACATGGTCTTTTTCAATGCTTCCAAAACTCAATTCCTCCATCTCTCTCTACTCGACACAATCTTCCACACAACTATTTTATCTTCTTCGAAAACACGCAACTCAAACCTTCTTCTCCTTAATATTTTCAGTTTCTTTTTTCTCGTGATCTTTCTTGGAAAGATCACTACTTCTCTTTCTAAGCAAGCTAAAAGGTTAGGTGTTCTGAGGCGCCTTCAGAACTTCTCCACTCCACCCCAGTTTCTTGCTCTTTATAAGGATGTTGTTCGCCCCTGTATGGAGTACGCCTCACACATCTGGGGTAGTTCCAATCATACAGCTCTCCCTGAAAAGGTGGAGTCTAAGTCTTTTTGTCTTATCAACTCTAATACTCTCACTAATTCTCTCCAGTCTCTTTCTGCCATTCGAATTGTTGCATCAGTCTCTCTGTACTGTAGATATTACAATGGACGCTGCTCTTCTGAACTCTCGTCGCATACTTCCTCCATTGAGAAGAGCTCGTGCGACACGTCTTTCTTCACAGTCTCATCCTTTCTCTGTCCAACTCTATGACCCCAGACTTAACCGCTATGCTCAATCTTACATGTACTCTACTTGTAAAGTCTGGAACACACACTCTTCATATATTTTTCCAACTTCCTATAACTTTACACCTTCGAACGCCGTGTTATAGGACATGTTGGCCTTTAATTTGACCAGATTTCCGATTTTCTCCCAAATTCTGGTGGAAATTTTAGTAGACCTTTGCCCTCCATAGGTTAAATAAAAAAATTAAAAAAAAAAAAAAAAAAAAATCCTTGATGACTGAGAAAACATTAGAGTGACTGTTAGAGCTCTCCACTGCAAAATAATAGACTTCTGATAACTGAAGCTTATATCGTCATTAACAAAAAAAAATTTTTGGTTATAAATATAGGAGGGGAAGTCAAAAAGTTCGTGGAAAAACAAACAAAAAAATCATTTTTTAATAAGCATACTTAAACATATGCATCATAGTCTCCCTCTAAGTTCAGTTCACTTTTGAAGGCTATGTTTTCACCCATTTAGCCCCTTTCTGAAGAATGTTTTGCACCCTCGTTTTGAATCAAATTTGGAACGTCACTTTTTGCTTGATCCACACTCTCAAATCGAGTACCTTTGAGGTAGTCTTTCAGTTTCGGAAGCAAAAAGAATTCTAATGGGGCAAGTTCAGGGCTGTAGGGTAGATGTGCTAAGATTTCCATAAACCTTTTGCGAAGGTGTCCATCCAATCTTAAAAAGGAATTTATGACGGCACTCACCTCAAAATTCATGTTTTTCCATAGGTAAAAAAATTGCACCTTTCTTTTTTTTAAAGGCACCTGCACTACACAATGATTGATGAGTGAATGAATGAAATATCCTGTTAGATATCATAATTATAGACTGGAGAAATAATCAATCATGTTTTATTGGGAAAAAATGCTTGACGTGTTTCCACAGGAGCACTTTTCCACTTACTTTTTGATTATTTAAACTTCCCCCTCGTATACAATTCAATATCTTTTGATTTTTTCTTCAATGAATTTCATTTCTTGTATAGATAGATCGAAAAAATATCATGAAGACCTAACTTTGCCTCAGATAGTTATAGTTATTCCTTAACTTATAATTACGGCTATAAAACGTTTACTTTGATTACAGTTTAAAAGGCGCATTTCAAAATCAATATAGAACTTTATAATATTTCAACAGAAGCTATTAGAGAAATTTCTCTTTCAAACTCCTAACTGTAAAGCCAATGTTATTTATGTTAAAAAAATAAGAGATTCATTGTTTTATTTTTCAAATATAATACAATTGTTATCTCAAATGAAACTCTAATCTTATAGTACTGTATTTATTGCATAATTGTATGAAATATACAGTTCTCTTAAATATTTAAATAAAAACCTCACACCAAATTTGCTATTTTTATAATTTCTCCATCCTTTTCAGTGGGAATAAAAAAAGATTTATCAACTCATTATCTGGCATAAAATTTGTTTACTAATTAAGTTGAGCGTCATAAAATATATTTTATTTGGAGTGTATATATATATATATATATATATATATATATATATATATATATATATATATATATATATATATATATATATATATATATATATATATATATATATATATATATATATATATATATATATATATATATATATATATATATATATATATATATATATATATATATATATATATATATATATATATATATATATATACAAAAATTTATTATTTAAATTTTCAGATAAAAACGCAGATTTTTCAATTGATATTGGAAGTGACTCGGTTAATGGATTCAACCAGCCTCTTGAAGGGGCTGTAGGTGGTAACACCGTATATCAACAACAGTTACAACTTATGGAAGAGCAAGATGCATACCTTCAGTCTCGTGCGGATACTATGAAAACAATAGAATCAACTATAGTAGAATTAGGACAGATGTTTACTCAACTTGCGACAATGGTCAAAGAACAGGAAGAGATAGTTCATAGGTATATTATATATATATATATATATATATATATATATATATATATATATATATATATATATATATATATATATATATATATATATATATATATATATATATATATATATATATATATATATATATATATATATATATATATATATATATATATATATATAGTTATCTGGTAGACAATAGCCAAAAGCTTACCAAATTCCACCAGTTGGAAAAAATTCCAAAACCCAAAACGCCGATATTTTTAAATATTAACTCTTCTATTGCTTCCCAAATGCTATCAATAGTTGTCCAATAACATTTCTAGTTCTGATCCTTCACAACCTCTCTCTTAACTTCTAAGTATGAGTAATTCTTCATTAATCCTAAGAGAAACTTCTGGATAGATAGTAGTTAGCAGGACAATTAGAACTAATATTAACTTTTATTGAACAACTTTATGATAATTTTCGAAATTTGTGACCAGAGTCATTTTCTAAGTTTGAAGGATCCCTCTAGGGACCTATGACAAACATCCCCACTTTAGCATGTTGAGTTTTTTAAAACACAGGACCTTTTGGGCTCCTTTGTTTGATTTAAGAGGCAAACATCTAACGTAAAACTGTTATAGCTCTCGTCTTCATTTTTATTTTGAATCCTCTTCAGCTCTTATCATTTATGTGGAGCTGCAAAACCTGAACTTTTTTGTAGCCGATCTGGTAACACAACTGAAAAGAAAGCGACTTTTGAATTTGAGCAATTTTTTTTTAAAGCATGTCACCACCACTCAAGGGCAGAGCCCTTTTCAAGAATGGGGCATAATAAAAGTATCAAAGGAAACCCACATACACCCAAGTCTAACGCATATCCCTAAGGTGAGCGCAGACTGAAGCTTTAAAAAGAGGAACATAAAATACAGCAGTAAAAATAGAAGATGATAGGGAGTTCCACAGAACAGAAGTGGCTGGAAAGGAGGCACCACAATGAGCAAACTATGAATTTGCAACACTCACAGATAGCTCATGCGCAAGTAAGGTACCTCTTGTGCTACTAGAGCCACACAATGGAGGTGGGATGCGAGAGGTCAAATCCCTTGAGCACAAGCCGTTGAAGTACCTTTTGAAAAGAGATAGTGCATCAACTTCAAGTCGCAGAGAAAGAAGATCAAGAGAGTTCTTAGACTGCAGTCAAAATTACTCAAATTAGACTTAATAACTGTAATTGAATTTGTTGAAATTTTATATATATATATATATATATATATATATATATATATATATATATATATATATATATATATATATATATATATATATATATATATATATATATATATATATATATATATATATATATATATATATATATATATATATATATATATATATATATATATATATATATATATATATATATATATATATATATATATATATATGAGCATGTATTTTGAATATCTGATGTTGCTACATTTATTCTCCCATCAGGATTGACTCCAATGTAGACGATGCCGAAATGAATGTTGAAGCTGCCCATACAGAATTGTTGAAATATTTCAAATCTATATCTTCAAATCGCTGGCTTATGGTAAAGATATTTGGAATTTTAATCGTATTTTTTGTAATTTTTGTGGTATTTATGGCTTAAACTGTATTGTCGAATCTAGTATATATATATATATATATATATATATATATATATATATATATATATATATATATATATATATATATATATATATATATATATATATATATATATATATATATATATATATATATATATATATATATATATATATATATATATATATATATATATATATATATATATATATATATATATATATATATATATATATAAGGAAATCATTGTTTTAAATACTTTTATTGTTATAATAATCTCTAAGATAGCCTTTTGTAATAGGTTTCAAAGTGTATATTTATTAAATGAACCTTTGTTATCGCTAATCTTTTTATTGTCCTTATAAAAAATTTCTTATATATATATAATTTAATCAGCGCGTCATCCTGGTAGGTGTGCTTGTCAGGTGCTACTACTCCAGAATCTATCAGAGGAGTAGCATTTGTAGCTTGAACTGTTTCTGTTTTGGTTGCTGGCATGCCAGGCCTGTCGCCACAACCTCTCATAGTTTCCTATGGCAAAGTTTAATGAAGAAAATCTTTTTGTCGTGACTGCGCTGAAATAACCATCCTTTATCGATCAGATGTTACCTAGAAGTAGTTCCAATTATTTCCAATTTTAAAAAATAATTTGTTGTTAAAGGTTTTTCAAAAGAACCTATTTAAAAATTTTCCGGCATCAAAATTATTTGTACTGAAAAATTATTTGAAAGACCTGCTTGGAAAATTTTGTTGCTCCTCTTGAATGTTAAAATAGTAATTTTGATTTAATTTACATTATCGATTTTAATTTCAAATGTTTAATGAAAATTTAAAAATATTTTCTTAGGTTCATAAATTTTTTTCCTTCTAAAAAACAATCTGGATTCAGTTCGTGCATTCCGGTCTACTGAGTCCTTTCCTCATGTGGAAAAACTATTAACTATTTTTTAGAAGTCTTCATTTCGTTTAAGATACCTTTCCAATCCCTTCTCTGGCTCTTTTCTTCCAGCTTCCAACATGTACGACTCTGACATCATTCAGAATATATATATATATATATATATATATATATAATATATATATATATATATATATATATATATATATATATATATATATATATATATATATATATATATATATATATATATATATATATATATATATATATATATATATATATATATATATATATATATATATATATATATATATATATATATATATATATATATATATATATATCTCTGATGGGGCCTGAAGGCCTAATTTCCACCAGGATTTGGAAACTACCTTTTTTTTTTTTTTTTTTTTTTTTTACACCTCACCATCGCTCACGGGCAAAGCCCTATTCAAGGAGGGGGTGCTAAAACAATAGAAGAGAGAAAAACTACCCACAACCCACACCTAACGCAAATTTCGCAGGTGAGCACAGACGTGGGTCTTAAAGGAATTTAGATTAAATTCAGCAGGAAACACACAGGAAGGGAGAGAATTCCACAAAACAGAGGTGGCTGGAAAGAAGGAGGCACCACAGCGAACAAGCCTGGAGTTGCCAATGTCTACACAAAATTCATGTGCAGATAATGCACCCCTTGTGCTACGAGGACGCCGTAAAGGTGGAGGTATGCGAGTGGACAGTTCCCTCGAGCATTTGCCGCTGTAGTACCAATAGAAGAGAGATAGGGCACCAACGTCACGTCTCAAAGATAAATGGTCAAGTGCATTTGTAAGAGCAGAACAGTTTATAAGTCTTTTAGCCTTTGACTCAACCCTATCCAAAAGACGGGTGAAACCTGAGCCACTCCAGATATGAGAACAGTACTCCATACAAGGGCGGATGAGGCCCTTGTATAATTGGAGTAACTGCGAAGAAGGAAAAAATTCTCGCAGCCTAAACAGAACTCCCAGCTTCTTTGAGGCCGCCTTAGCAACCATTGTGATGTGAGGTTTCCAAGACATTTTTTTGTTTATGTTAAGGCCAAGAATATTTATATTGTCAACAGGAGAGACGGGAGAACCGTCGAAAGAAATAGAAAAGTTAGGAGGTGTCTTTGAGAGGGAGATTTCAAGAAGTTGAGTTTTTAAAGAGTTGAAATTCACAAGGTTGAGACGACCCCACTGGGAAATTCTATCCAGATCTGCAAGAATGGAATCGGAAAGATGAAGACGAGAAGCAACTCTAGATGCAAAGGAAGGAGCAGATTTGAAATGAGTAGAAGAATGGAGGGTTAAATCATCGGCATATGAATGGACAGGGTTAGATGAACAGCTAAGAAGATCATTAATGAAAAGTAGGAATAGAGTAGGAGATAAGACAGAACCCTGGGGAACACCACTATTGACAGGAAAGGAAGAAGAAGTCGCTCCATCAACAACAGCCGAAATGGAGCGATTAGAAAGAAAGCTAGACATAAGTAAGCAAAGAGGAGGAAACCCAAAGGAGGGAAGCTTGGAAAGCAGTGACGCATGCCATACCCGGTCAAATGCCTTAGATATGTCAAGCGCCACCACACAAGTCTCCCCATAATCCCTAAGGGCAGAAGACCATAAATCTGTGAAATAGGAAAGTATATCACCAGTAGACCTCGAACGTCGAAAGCCATACTGATGATCAGAAAGAAGGGAATGAGATTCCAGATGATCCAAGAAGTGAGAGTTGAGAAGGGTTTCAAAGATCTTAGACAGAATACAAGTGAGAGCTATAGGGCGATAGTTAGAAGGATCAGAGCGGCTACCCTTTTTCGGAATAGGCTGGACCAATGCGCGCTTCCAACACTGAGGGAAAGTATTAGTATTAAGGCATAGAGAGTAGAGTTGAACGAGGGGCGGAGCCAGCTCAGAAGCACACTCCCTTAAAACTCGGGGAGGAATGCCATCCGGGCCGCTTGCCTTCCTTACGTTCATAGATTTCAGAAGCCCATGCACCCGATCAAATGTAATCATAGGTAAAGGCATGGGACTTCTGAGAGGAGAAGTAGTAGGAGGAGGGTTGCCGGAGTCGTCCAGGGTTGAATTAGAGGAAAAAAGGAGGCCGAAGAGATTAGCCTTTTCAGTTGGAGTGTTAGCAACAGAGCCATATGAACGAATAAGAGGAGGAAAAGAAGATTTACAGAAGTTGTTAGAGATGTTTTTGGCAAGAGGCCAGAAAGATTTATCAGTAGGAGAGTTTAGGAGCTCAGCACACCTTCTTTTAGTGAAAGCCTGCTTTTCTCGTCGAAGAATATCCCTGCAACGATTCCGAGCAGAATGAAAATTAGCAAGAGTGATAGGAGAAAGAGAGTTTTTCCACCCTCGATACGCGATGTCTCGAGCCTGAATGGCAAGAGAGCAGGCGCGATCGAACCATGGATTTTGAGGAGAGAAAGATTTAGACGAAGAAGGAATGAACCTGCTCATCCCATCAACGATTACAGCCCCTACCTTATCAGCGGAGACTGACGCGTCTTCAGAGACAAAGCAGTCCATCCAAGGATAGTTAGCATAGAAGCAACGCAAAGCCTCCCAGTCAGCCCAATCAAAGTGCCAGAAAATACGCTTAGGGCAGGGTGGAGCAGTTG
>SEYY01004781.1:5000-61295 GCA_009176605.1 Armadillidium nasatum
GAGGAGATATAGGCCTCCAAAGTTGACAATTTTCTTTTCATGCTCAGAAAGTGTGACATACCACCTTGGTATGTATGTCGGCCTTTAACTCAAAAATGGCAATATGTAGAAGAACCGGGATTACAAATTTGGAATCAGGGGTCTCAAATCCTTATGTGTCTAGAATATCAAGCCGATCTATCTATTGATAAGAAAGTTATAAAAATTTAAAAACTTACACAAACTTTGATCGGAATATTTCAGAAGTTAAATGGTTTCACAGGCTTTCACCTATTAAAACTTAAGAGACTCTACCCATACTCAACTGAAACCGAAATTATCTTTTTGGAACTATTTTTTTCAGGCGTTTAAGTACCACAAGAAGGTCCTCTTCCATAGGAATTGAGAAATTTTCTCAATTTTTGCAAATATTTAATTTTTAGCATTTTCATGGAGATAGGACAATAGAACTTATTTTTGATCTCCTACCTCCCAGAAAATGAGAAAAAAATTCAACTTTTCGATTTTATGAGCAAGTTTTTTTTCAAACTCTGAAAAACGTTAAGTACATTTTACGTTATATTGAAATTTATTTTCGAAATGAAAAAGTCATTATAGGGTAAAACCAATCATGGGCCACCATTTTTGCCTCCTGTCACTTCTCGCTATCTGCTACGGTTATTGAAATATTAACGGATTAGTAAATTTTAGGCTTTACTTCTAGCAATCGCGGCAGGGATTTGCCTCTTAAAATGTACTTTTTCAGAGTCTCGGCCTAAAACGACGGCGCCGGAAAGCGACTTTCTTTAGGAACTTGGTCTCAAAAATTACTATTTTAGAGCCTCGGCCCAGAGCGACGACGCAGGAGAGCGACTTCTTTAGGAACTTGGTCTCAAACTTTACTTATCAGCAATTTTAATGGGCCTTTTTATCTAACATTGCTTGATTAAAAGGTTCCTCTGTGTGAATACACACACTAGTTATAACAAATTGTTATAAATTCATTTCTGCTATTAATTCATTTTTTGATATTATATTAAATAAAAGCTCACATAAGTAAAAAACTTGACAATTACATAGGAATATAGGAAAATAGAGACAGTTAGAAGCCACAAGGGCCTATCGAGACTGTCCCAGTCCAAACAAATAATAACAATAACAATACTAATACATGCACGAAAGACTAGGTCTATCCCTTCCCTAGTTATCAGTTCATTCATGCAAAGATAAAAGCAAAACCAAGCCCAACTACACATGCAGCATTCAATGAACCATCACCCACTTCAAAAAACTGCCGTTAGGCTTAGTCATAGGTTGATCTGTTGATCCAAAAATTCATTTATACCCGCCGATTTGGCTTAGTCAGATTATTCTATATAATACCCAAACCATCCATATATCTATCTAGACCCCTTTTTAAATTTGACAAGAGAATCACAGTCAACAATCTCTTGTGGCAAGTCATTCCAAAAACTTAACAACTCTATTACTGAAAGAGTATTTTCTTAGATCGAGATGGCATGGCTTCTTTTTAATTTTCTTATTATGTCCTCTAGTTACTCTTCCATGGTCCACTATGAAGTATTTTTCAATCTCTGTATTACTGTCAGATGCAAATATTTTGTAAACTTGTATCATATCCCCTCTGAGAAATCTCCTTTCAACTGAGAACATTCCTAACTCCTTCAACCTCTCTTCATAGCTCTTATTTTCAAAGCCAGAAATCATCCTTGTTGCTCGACGTTGTACTCTCTCCAGCATATCTATGTCTTTTCTTAAATGAGGAGCCCAAACCTGTGCACAATACTCTAATGCTGGCCTGACATAGCTATTATATAGTTTGCTTATAACCTCTTTGCTCTTGTAAACTACATTGCGATTAATTATACCTAACATCTTATTAGCTTTATTCCTTGCTTCCAAACATTGATCACCCACCTTCAGATTACTGCTAATTAATCACACCTAAATCCTTTTCTTGGTCCACAGTCTCAAGCCACTCCCCATTCATTTCATAATTAAATCCTTCATTTGAGTAACCTACATGAAGAACTTTACATTTTTTACTATTAAAGTTCATTTGCCACCTCTCTGCCCAACCAAGAAGTCTATCTAGATCACCTTGAAGCTTTATGCATCCATCATTATTCCTTACTGAGGTAACCACTTTGGTATCATCTGCAAACTTAGAAACCTTGCATTTAAGACCTTTGTCTAAATCATTTATATATATATATATAAGGAACAAAAGTGGTCCCAGCACAGAACCTTGTGGTACCCCACTCTTTCACCGTTTCCCATAATGACTTATTACCATTAAGTAATACACACTGCCTTCTGTTCTTTAACCACTCTTTAATCCAATTGTGTACCATTCCATCTATACCATACTGCGACAACTTTTGCATCAGCCTAACATGGGGTACCTTATCAAAAGCCTTGCTAAAGTCTAAATATATGACATCAACTGGATCACCCCTGTCTATACATTCAGTAATATATTCCAATAAATTCTAGTAGATTTGTCTGACATGATCTACCCTTTCTAAAGCCATGCTGGGAGTTATATAGTATCTTGTTATCATCTAAATGCTTCTCTATATGACTTTTCAGTAACTTTTCCAAAATTTTTACAACCAGAGATGTTAAACTAACTGGCCTATAGTTCCCTAAATCTTCTTTACTACCTTTTTTAAATATGGGCACCACATATGCTGCTTTCCAGTCCTCAGGTATCTCTCCAAAAGCAATAGATCGCTTAAAAATCAAATACAGTGCCTTTGCAATACTGCTACTCCCCTCTTTTAGAATTCTACCATACACACCATCCGGACCCGCTGCCTTATTTGGGTCAATATGTTCTAGTAAGGATGCGATTTCATTTAACTCAATTTGAAATGTTGTACACCTATTCATTACATGTATACTAGAACTATTACTCTCTAAACTGCTATCCAACCTTTCCTCAGTAAACACTGATGCAAAATAAGCGTTGAAAATATTAACCAATTCCTTATCTGAACTTACTAAATTCCCATCAATTTTAATTGGGCCAATTTTCTTATCCTTGCTTTTAAATTTATAAAAGCTAAAAAACTTTTTCAGGTCTTTATTACTGTTTCTTTGCCAAATTAATTTCTGCCATTCTCTTTGCTCTTCTTATTGACTGGTTAAGTTCATTCCTAATTCTCTTATAATGTTCCAAATCTTCCCCCCTTCTCCTACCTTTGAACATTTTAAAACATCTACGCTTTTCACTGATTTTCTCTTTTATCTCTCTACTCCACCAATTAGGTTTTCTATTTGCCACCCTAATGGGTTTATCTTTAAAACACACAGACTGAATGTTATCCAATATTTGCTTGAAGAATTCCCACATGATGAAACAATTTTGACCATTAAACTCCTTATCCCAGTCAATTTCATTGAGCATTGCTCAGAATTTGCTAAAATCTCCGTTTCTGAAATCTAATATCTTTTCCCTATTGACTTGCAATTTGGGCCCAGACCTCACATTCCAGTTAAATCTAATAATATAATGATCACTAGCTCCTAATTAAAGCACAACAAGAATATATTAAAAAATAACTCAAATGCTTCAATGAAATTAATAATTTGTTGACGTTTATAAACAATGATGACGTCATACCACGTTTTATCTTAGTTATTCTCTTGGAAACAATTTGTGTAACAAATAGTTGGTATCCCTGTTCGGTGTAATGGATGGAATGTTTACAGCTATGGTTTTGGATAAAATATAATGTATGGAGTTCTAATATGACGTGCGTTATATTTTCGTGCTGCGAAAAATTATTATGTGAAAGAAGAATAATGAGTGTGAAAAAAAAAAGATCACATAAATTTAGAAATAATTCATTAGTAGTTTGTACTTTTGGGAGTCTAAACTAGTTTCTTTATCGGCCTAATTCTTTTGTAGTTTTATCTTTCAACTAAGATTTACTTTATGTATATTTGAAAATTTGGGAGATTTCAACTGTCATATAAATAAATAATTGGAAGTTCTTAGTTTTGTAGCCATTCCTATAGCAAAATTGGGTAAATAACATGAATAGGATCATTAGTGGCTGTTGCCAAAACTGTTAACTTTTTCAAATTATTTTAAAGAAAATTTCTATTAAAATAGAAAATATTTTTTTCAGTGAGACTAAAGGCTAATTGGGAATTATTTACTTTTTAGGTAATTATGGTAATTGTTTAGTTCATTGTAGGAAATGAATTTTTCTGAAACTAGATATTTGAACACATTGAAAATCAATTAAGGAGGTCCTAATGAAGCCTGGTGAATCCTCCAAAAATAAAATAAAAAAAATGCATGTCTAAAAAATTAACATTTATATATTTAAAGGGGCGGTAATAATTCGATCTGGCACAAACCTCTCTATTTTTCACTATATTAAAAATATGAAGTCAAAATATATTTAAATGCATTCTACACATACTTTTCTTTCATGGAAGAGTAATATAAATATATAAAAAGAAAACTTTAAAAAAAAGAAAAAAACTGATATTTTTACTTTGTATGGTGAAGCAACTGTATATAATTGATGTCATACCGTTTTTTTTTTTTTGCATTGCTATTAAAAATAGCAAAACCAATTGAATATCAGGTTGCTATATCTGTCCTTTGATTTGTTATTTTTTTGCAATGTACTGTAATACAATCTTCAATATATGGAAATATCGATATATCAATATATCAATACAAATTTTTTGATATTTGTATTATTATTTAGCTTTCATTTCATTTATGCCTATTGATAATATTATTATTATTATTATTAGTTTTTAGCATACTTAATTTGACTTATCATAACCTGAATAACTGAAGTTTGCCGTATGATACAGGCCTAACTGATGGATGGAATATTGAGGTGATATTCACACCAATATTTTATTAGTCAGTTAGGCCTGTATCACACAGCAAACTTCTGTTCATTCAGGTTATAAGTTGAACTAAGTACGCTAGAAAATAATAATAAAAATAATGTTAATAGACAAATGAAATAAGAGAAATAATAATACAATTGTCAAAAATTTGCATTGATATATCGGTTTCATATATTGATATTATATTCAATCTGGCATGTTACCTCTCTCTTTCTCTCTCTCTAAAATGTTGATGTCCTAGAATGTTGTTGCTAAAAATGAATAATAGGACAGTTTTAAAGACAGTTGATTTCATTTTTGCAGTATAAGTAGTATTTTATTAATTTTTTTTTTTTTTTTTTTTTATATTACTCTTCTGTGAAAGAAAAGTGTGTGTAGAATGCATTTAAACATATTTTGACTTCATATTTTCAATATAGTAAAAGATAGAGAGGTTCATGCCAGATCAAATTACTACCATAAGGACTCCATCCCCTATACACCCAACACATGAGTGGTAATGAAATATAAAAATTATTTACCAATTAGAGCTAAATAATAATACAATTGTCAAAAATTTGCATTGAAATATTGGTTTCAAATATTGATATATTCAATCTGGTATGTTACCTCTCTCTTTCTCTCTCTCTCTAAAACGTTGACCATCCTAGAATGTTGTTGCTAAAAATGTATTATAGGACAGTTTTAAAGACAGTTGATTTAATTTTTGCAGTATAAATAGAATTTTATTAATTTTTTTGAGGTTTTGATTTTTTATTAATCTTCTGTGAAAGAAAAGTATGTGTAGAATGCATTTTAACATTTTGACTTCATATTTTCAATATAGTAAAAAATAGAGAGGTTCATGCCAGATTAAATTACTTCCATAGGGACTCTATCCCTTATACACCCAACACGTGAGTGGTAATGAAATATAAAAATTATTTACCAGTACGAATAGGTCAGGAATATTTCTTTAAATATATTTTTGATCTACTAATCTTAAAAGGAACAATTAATTTTTGTTTGGGTTCATAAATCCTATAGTTTAAAGCATATTAAAGCATAATTATTTTTATTTATAAAATTTGGTAATAAATAAGAATGGAATTTCTAGTTTTTTTTTTTTTTCTACTGTCTATGTAAATTAAATAATTGTAATAGGAATTTTGCATCTTTTTGATTGGGATAGTCTTTGTATACTTATTTGGCTTTTAACTTTATTTTTTTCCTAATTTTGTGAAAGCATTGTTACCTAAAAACTATATTTTAAAATTGGCGATTATTCAAACTATAGAATAATATATTTTAGAAAGGTAATTGTTTAGTATTATGTATTTATTTGTTTTATATTAAAAATTTTATTTTGTAATTATTATTCAATTAAAATGGCTAGTAGGCTATTTTATCTCTATCTAAAATATGGATTGAAAATATACTCCTAATTATTAAAAATGATTAATTACTTAGCTCATGGTATAGACAGAATATTTTTTCATTCTGTAGGAACGAGTAATAAAAAATAAATAAAAATGAAGTAAAGAAAGCCTAATAAAATACAACAGACCATTTTTGTAAATTCTTGACTTTGGCGAACTATAATTGATTTTTAATTAATTTCATATATTGAAGCTATAAAAGTAAAATAAATATAAATTATTAAAGTTTATTGAGACCTAAAGACTATTTGTGTAAAATAAATCTACCTAAAATAATTTTTTACCTTAAAAAGATATAAAGTATCAATGTACATAGGTTCTGAAATTTTGTTAAAAGATGGACTGATATCAGTTGATGGATATATCAATAGACTGATACATCAATTTCATTATTGAATTTGAGAATATTTTAATGTGTGGTACTTCTAAGGACATTTGTATATTATTATTATATAATATAATTATTATATTTATTATTATATTAACGTTCTGCCCTCTGTATTCTTTAATCTTGAGTAGTGAAAAGTTAACTTTTTCATTATGATATTTATGAAATATATTTTTATATTGATATGCGGTATCATTCATTAGTATCAATTTATTGTTCATTCCTGTATTAAAATATCAGCCTATATGTTTAATAATTCTTATACTAGTTTATAGTAAAAATGGCTTTATACCTTTAATAGGCATTATTTAATTCATTTATATATTCTTTAATTTTATGGTGTCAAATAGAAAGGAAATAATTAGAAATTCCAAAGTAGCTCATCTGAGCATGAAATTTGCTGAATATATATATATATATATATATATATATATATATATATATATATATATATATATATATATATATATATATATATATATATATATATATATATATATATAATAATAGAGGTTCATGGAATCATGCCAGATATATGTCCTGGTTAAACCTCTTGCCATGTTTATCACTGATTGCCCTATGATTATTGTGTATATATATATATATATATATATATATATATATATATATATATATATATATATATATATATATATATATTATATATATATATATATATATATATATATATAATTTATTTTAGGAAAAAAAATATTTAAAATTTTACCATCTGGGTCTGATACTTATCATAGTTTGGCTAATTGGTTCCGGCAATTTCCCCTACTGTTTGAAACTGTACTATTTGAGGAATGTAAGCCATAGGAAAAATGATAATTGATTCTAATGATTTTTTTGTCAATGTTTTTTCAATATTGACCAATAAAATTTCAAAAAAATTCTCTCACAAACTGAAACATGTGAATTTTATAGTATTTTTTTCTGCTGATTTCAAATATGTTTTCAGTTTTATTCTGTCACCCATAGTTTTTCTGCGATGGCGTATTTAAATTCTTTAATAAATGTATTAAATAAATTTGAAAATTTTTAACATTATTTATTTAGCTTCTAGTAAGTCCCTTTTTCTTGACCAATAGTAAATCAACCAATATAGAAGGGCTCACCTTTTCTTGGTACCAGATTTCAAAGCTCAGAATGTCCTTGTGAAACCTCTTGCCATGTTTATCACTGATTGCCCTATGGTTTTCAGGGAAAAAGTCTGAATGAGAGTCGAGTAAGTGAATTTTTAGACTCATATTGAATCCCAAGACCTTGTATAATGTCAGTAGCTCTTTCATAATGTCAAAATAGTTCTCTGCTCTGATGTTCCCTAAAAAGTCTACAAACTTTCTTAAATGACAGCCATGCAGTTTTTTCAACATCATTAACATCTTCCTCAAACTGTTGGTCATTCATCAACTCCCTAATCTGTACTCCCAATAAAATTACTTTCCTTGATTTTTGCATCACTTTATTCTTGGAAGTTTATTTCTTAAATATGTGAATCCATTGCCATTTCTAATTTTTTATCCATATTTTTATGAAATGACCAGTTCCTTGGCCCCAGCTAAAAATCAGGGAAAACCGGGATTTTCCTACTGGGGTTAAAATGGCAAGTTATACTTATGGGGAGAGTTCAATTTCAAAATTTTTAAAAAAAATTTCAGCTGATTCTCTGGAAATTTTCATTGTATATAGTTTTTTTTTTTTTTTATTTTTTTTCAGTGAAAAAAGTCCATTTCTTACATTTTTCAGAATCTATAACTGATAAAAATTTGTTTTGGAAATTTGACCCTTTTTCAAATGAATGTTGGGGCCAAACCACTTTTCAGAATGACCTGAAATTTGGACTGTAAATTCAGAATTCTATGAACTACAAAAACTTGTAACAGACTTTTGTTCCCAGTTATAGGAAAAAAAAAAAAAAAAAAAAAAAAAAAAAAAAAAAAAAAAAAAAAAAAAAAAAAAAAAAAAAAAAAAAAAAAAAAAAAAAAAAAAAATTATAACATTTCTTATTTTTGGTGGGTGTATAGAGAAGGGATGGGGCTACAAATTCCTCTCTATGCTTTATTCGATGCGATTCGTTGGTTTCAAGTTATAGGTCCATTTTTGACCAAATTTCAAAAATTCCCAAAGTTTTGAGAGGCTATATCTCACTTCAAAGAAATAGCATTTAATAACGCACCAAATAAAAGTTGTTGCCCTGCTTCTCCTCTAAACAATATCCAAAAATAAAAAAATTAGTAGGTAGCTTTTTTTTTTATTTTTTTTTTATTTTTCTCTAGAAGGGTACAATTTTTAAAAAAAATTTTCAAGTGCTTATAACTTTTTTTCTAGATGTGATATCAAAAATCTGTTCCCACCAACGCAAGAAATTGGGGCTAAGATTATTCAGTTAAATTTTCAGCTCATGTGGACCAGTGGTTTGACCCCGCTATTCATTTTTTTTTTTTTTTTTCAACTTTGGGTCCAAATAACTTCCAAACCGCTATAGACTCAGAAAAATGCTCGAAATCAACTCAGAACCTTGGGGAAAAAATGCATATACCCTGAAAATTTCAGCTCAATCAGTCAAATAATAAAAAAAAATTTCAAATAAAATATAAGGAAATTAAGATTTTCTTTTTTTTCAATATTTTCTTTCTTTTCTGTTTCTTTTGTCACATTTAGCTATTTCGAGTCTATCCTGAAAAATTGTAAAGTACTCCCATACTGCTGAAGATGATCTTTTAGCCATATGGACTGAAAATATAAACAAAATAATTTCAAAATAATGTAGCTAATTGATGCAAGTTTTTACATAGCAATAAAATAATATGTATAAATACAGGTTATATTGTTAATTTTATATCTTACATGTTTCAAACTTGAACTTAGAGTCTTACCTAGGTAAACCTGTTGAATCACTTATGAATAAAAAAAATTTTTTTTAAATTTTTGTACTTTTTTTTTTTTTTTTTTGTTATACAAATCTATAATTTTAATTTTTTTTTTTTTTTTTACAGAAAATGCATATAATTAATTTAAGTGAATGTTGACTATTCTACTCCTTCCTTATAATTAAATAAACATTAGTTAAATTTATATCTAATTTTCTTAACCTAAAATTTCATTGCTTTTGACCTTTCTTCAAATTTTAGGCAACCCCAGCCAGAGCCCTGGCCCTGACAAAATTCCAGCCTCAGTCAGTCCCTACATACCTTGGACAAAATTTTTCATTAATCCTAGCTTAATATGCAAGGGAAGCAAATAAATTTTATGAGAATCAGCAAGGGTAGGATTGATGACATTTTTCTATTCTAGAATCGGAGATCATTGTGGCCACACTTTTTGATAATGATTTATCTTATCCCGACTGTCCCACTCACAAAGAAAGCAAGAAAACTTGGAATAACCCAGCTGCATTGCAAGTAAAAGTGACACAAACTTTAGATCATTACATATATTCCTCTTATGATCCTCATACTTAATTTTTTGCATCAATCTTCGTACTATTATATGTTTCCTTCATGTAAGGTGCATGTACCAGAGGAACAGAAGAAAACATTTAAATTGTGAAGTAAAACTGCTTTCAAACTTACTTTGAGTGTTTTTCTGAGTCTAAAATGGTTTGAAAGTTATTTGGACCCAAAGTTGAAAAAAAATGAATAGCCAGGGTCAGACCACTGGTCCACATGAGCTGAAAAGTTACCTGAATAATCTTAGCCCCAATTTCCTGCATTAGTGGGAACAGATTTTTGATATCACATCTAGAAAAAAAGTTATAAGCACTTGAAAAAAAATTGTTTAGAGGAGGGGTAGGACTACAAATTTTATTCAGTGCATTATTAAATGCTATTTGTTTGAAGCGAGATATAGCCTCTCAAACTTTGGGAATTTTTGAAATATGGTCAAAAATGGACCTTTTTTGAGAGGCAATATCTCAAAACCAACAAATGGCATTGAATAAAGTATAAAGAGGAATTTGTAGCCATATCCCTTCTCTATACACCCACCAAAAATAAATGTTTTGTTTTTTTTTTAATTCTAAAAGTTTTTTTTATTTTTTTTATTTTTTTCAATAGTTGGTCAGTTTTGGGCTTATAACATTTTTTCTATAACTCTGGGAACAAAAGTCTGTTAGAAGCTTTTGTATCCTATAGAATTCTGAATATACAGTCCAAATTTAAGGTAATTCCAAAAAGTGTTTTGGCCCCACCATTCATTTGAATAAGGGTCAAATTTTCAGAAACTTTTTAACCAGTATGGACTTTTTTTTTTTTTTTTTTACCAGGAAAAAAAAAGCTATGTGCATTGAAAAATTCAGGAGAATCAGCTGAAAATTTTAAAAAAATTTGAAATTGAACTGTCCCCTTAAGTATAATTTTAATTTTAACCCTGACAGGCAAACCACGGTTTTCCCTGATTTTTAACCAAGACCCGATTGGTCCATATGTGGGAATACTTCAAGCAAATAAGTATGCCAAATTTCACGAAAATCTAAGGGAGGTCATGAAAATGCTTGGTTAAACTGATATGGAATGACTAAAAAAATATGTAAAGTTGGAACAAAATCTTAAGATATAGTAGTGTTAAAAATTTTTGTTTGTATGATTTGTCCTGGAATGCATTTATATATATATACAGTGCTGTGCAAATTAGTTCAGACAGTTGTAAATTTTGCAATTTTTTCATAAGCCCAACTTTTTTGCAATTCTACAAAATGTTATCTTTTTTTAAGATATAAGAGTGTTCTGGTGGTATCTGGCAACTGTTCTGGTGGTATCTGGCAATTATTCTGGTGGTATTGTGTTGTAAACACATTCTAGCAAACACGTCCGTGGTACTGCAGAACTTGTGGAGAAGGGTTGTTGCTGTGAATGTTGTCAGTTTTATTTGGTTTTCATGATGGATATCACTCTGAAGAAGCATCCAAGTATTGTAGCTCTTAGAAAGCATAGTGGTCTTAGCATCAGACAGATTTCTGAGAAAATGGTGGTGGCTTAACCAACCGTTGGTGATATCCTGAAAAGAAATGAAGACATTGGTGAACCTTCAACACTTCGATGAGGAAGATATGGAAGAAAACGCAAGACAACACCTCACGATGACAAGATTATCATCAGAAATAGTGTAAAGGATCCTAAGAAAACAAGTGCAGACCTTCGCAGAGATGTCTTCAGCAGGCGTAAATGTTTCTTCTTCAACTGTCCAAAGAAGGCTTCTTCAGGTTGGCACACTTGCCAGAAAACGCACAGAAGAAAGTTATTGACATCTGTTATGAAGAAAAATCGTCTTCTTTGGGCACGTAATTATGCTGGATGGACAGCTAACGACTGGAGGAAAGTAATCTTTTCAGCTGAATCGCATTTTGAAGTACATGGTTACAGGTTACAGGTCACAGGTCGTGAGACGAAGCAAAGGTGAACCACTTCTGTCAGGACATATTCAACAAGCGCCCAAAAATCCACCTAAGGAGATGTTTTGGGGTAGTTTTAGTGCTAAAGTTACAGGGCAGCTTATTAATGTTGAGGGCATGATGAACAGTGATAAATACAAGGCAATTTTGTTGGTTCTGGGGCCGGGATGCTTAAAATTTGTAAAGAGCTCAAAAGCACTGAAATTTTAAGTTAAGAAAATTAGATTTAATTATGAGGAAAGAGTAGAATAGTCAACATTTACTTAAAATTAATGATCATATGCATTTTTCAGAAAATTACAGATTTTGTATAATAAAAGTTTGAAAAACTACGAAACATTTTTTTTTTTTTTCCTGATTCACAATAGTTATTCAACAAGTTTACTTAGGTAAGACCTTAAGTTGAAGTTTGAAAAATGTAAGATATAAAATTATCAATATAACTTGTATTTATTCATATGTTATTTTATTGCTGTGCATCAAATTTGTATCATTTAGAGCGCTACATTATTTCAAAATTATTTTGTTTATACTTTCAGTCACTATGGCTAAAAGATCAGCTTCAACAGTATGGGAGCACTTTACAATGTTTCAGGATATGTTTGAAATAGGTAAATGTAACAT
This sequence comes from Armadillidium nasatum, assembly GCA_009176605.1. NCBI lineage: Eukaryota > Metazoa > Arthropoda > Malacostraca > Isopoda > Armadillidiidae > Armadillidium > Armadillidium nasatum. Next base: position 17,713 of record SEYY01004781.1, read on the forward strand.
TTTGCCGCCAGAAAATTAGAAGAGGACCTCCAGGTGCCTCATGTAAAATATTTTCAACCAAATCTTTATGAGGACATCAAAAATCAAAACACAAAGATGAACATTCACTAGCAGAAGACTAGCTGTCAAAAGAAAGAAAAAAAAAAGAAAATATTGAAAAAGCAAGTTGAAAAATCTTAATTTTATTATATTTTGTTTGATTTAATCCACCATTAAAAAGTATAATTTGCAATTTTAATCCTGACAGGTAAACCCTGGTTTTCTATGATTATTAACCGGGACTGGGGCCCAGGTTGGTCAATAGATGGGGCAAAATGAATGCAACATAAAAGGAAACAAACAATTCATTTCACTTAAATCACTATTCACTATCAGAATCTTCTTGAACATTTACATCATAAGTTTTAGAATTTGGGGGAGTGAAATGTTCAGGAACAGAGGGCAGTGACATTAAATTTATTACTGCTCTAAGATGTATTTTAAAACAGTAGGATTTCTACATTCTTTGGCAATAGTTTGATACTATCGTTTTGAATTTTTTCACTTGCGCTGGAGCTTGCTGGTGGGCATAAATATTTTCTTGCCGGTGTTGCTAGTGTGGGGAGATCATTCTTGTTTTCCTTCCAGAAGGCAATAGAGTCATCATTGATTCTAATTTTTTTTCATTTTCATTTTATACAAGATCTGTAATTTTCTGAAATTTTTTTTGGAAAAAAAAATGCATATTAATATTATTGAATGTTCGCTATTCTACTCCTTCCTTATAATTAAATTAATCTGAATTAAAATTGTATCTAATTTTCTTAACCTAAAATTTCAGTGATGTTGATACTCTACAAATTTTAGGCAACCCTGACAAAATTCCAACCCCAATCGGTCCCTCCAGGTATATAGGAAATATATATACTTTAATAATTATTTCAGTTACTTTTATTTTTCTATTATTTTTAATTTTTGTGATCTTTACCTTTTAATTACCTATTTAAAATTAATGATGTCAGAGAATAAGTTGATAATTTTATTGTTTTCATTTTTCTCTTATTTCTTATTTCTTACAATTTCAGTAGTGTGTTAAAATATTAGTTTAGTTTAAAATTTAATCTATAAATATATTACAGTATTTATTTTCATATTCTTCTATAATATTTAAGATTTTTTTTATTTTTTTTTTTTTTTTTTTTTTTTTTTTTTTTTTTTTTTTTTTTTTTTTTTTTTTTTTTTTTTTTTTTTTTTTTTTTTTTTTTTTTTTTTTTTTTTTTTTTTATTTTTTTTTCATTTTTTTCTTTTTTTTTTAAATTTAAATTATCCTGAGCTCATTAAATAATTATTTAATGAGAAATCATGGAAATAATTATAACCATAATTATTATAATATATATATATATATATATATATATATTATATATATATTATATATATATATATATATATATATATATTATATATATATATATATATATATATAATATATATATATATATATATATATATATATATATATATATATATATATATATATATATATATATATATATATATATATATATATATATATATATATATATATATATATATAAGATTTTTTTTCTCTTTGTCAATTTACATAATTCCTTATTTCTTATTAATTTGGTGTCTTGATTTCCAGATAAAACAATTGTAGTATATTGAAAATGGTTTGGTAATTTAAATCTAAAATCATGAAGAGAAGTCGTAATATTAAGTTACCAAATAATGAAGAAAAAAGTTGATAAAAATGCTTTAAGTGAATCATGCTGTATGATGAATATTTCAAAGACATTAACCAACATTGAGGGGAATACTTTGTCTAGTAGTTTTTCTGATGATAATAAAATAAGTTTACAAAATCCTTTAACTCCTCCACAGTCAGTAATAAGTTCTCCCATTAATAAAATCAAGTTAGAACAAGAAATTTCACCAAGTGTATCAGATGCAGGAGAAGATTCCAATAGCCATGGAAAATCTCCTCCACTATCAAGTTTAGGTCCAGGGGCAGAAATAAAAGGAAAAATATGTCATCCTATACCGAGTAGTAGCAAGTTAGAAGAGTCGGAATGTGCTGAAGAAGGAAGCGGGAACTTTGGAACTTCTGGAGGAAGGCTAGCTTTCTTTAAAGGTAAATATACTGCATGGTTTTTATACATAGTTTCTTATTTCTACAAAGAATACATTATTTTGATTTATAATAAACTTGGTAATATTTGGGTATAAATTATAATTGTAAATTTTAAACTACAGGCTATTTTCATCTAGTTTTTCTATGTTGAATAGAACAGAACCTAGAACATCAATTCTATTGATAAATTTAAAGGATGAATGGTGGCTGTCTACAACATCTGCTGCAGGACAGTCAGAAAGGAAATCAAAGCTTTGTTTCAGAACCTACAAAACCTTTTATGTTAGCACCACCAAAAATAATTAATCAAAATTCTGAAGAACAGAGGACCAAAAGTCTATAGAGAAGGGAAAAAAGATCACCAGCTCTTGGATCATCTAAAGCAGAATTAGAATGCAAGATTTCAGTGTAACACACGATAATACAGTGGTGATCCCATCTGAAGGAGGGAAAGAAGAAGCCAAAAGAGTTAAAAAAATTTGTGAAATGGCAAAAAAAAAATAAAAAAAAAAAAAAAAAAAAAAAAAAAAACTAGGTAGAAGAACCAGAAACATTATTGCACTTTCTACTGAGAAAGGGAGTTTGGGATGAATGTAATAATAAGAGTTTCTAGAGTTTGAGGCTGATGGCAATTTCTTAAACAGGCTAATGCTTGTTGCAGCATGTAGCACAAGAACAAACAGAGTTAAACTAAGGTTTATTAGTTTTAGTTAAAAAGAAAGTAAATGGAATGTATTCTTCATTACCAGAGAGAAATCACATCTGTTACTCAGTCTACACACTCTATTGAATCCCTCCCATTGAAACAATAATTATATGGGAAATCATAGTACAATTGCAAACCCGATTAGTTAGCAGCATCAAGGGGCTAGAAATATCTCCACTGAGGGCATTTTTACTACAGAATACTTGGAGAAAACAGGATACAAAGATTAAATGATGATTGGAGGTTTCCAGAGGTGGAAAGAGTATATTATTAAGGAAAAAGATTCAAAAGTTAAGCAAAGATCTAGCATGTTAGCTTATATCCAATTTGATTAGGGATGCAGATAAAGAATTGTACCAACTGCTCAAGGTTTTTCTGTGTAGAGAAATGGTAGGCAAGTTGGCTAGCAAGAGGAAAGCCATTTGCGGAGTTGAATATTGGAATCATCTAAGATGATTTCTGAGAGAGGAGAAGAGAGAATGCGTGATATTTTGGTATTTAGGTAGTGAAAAAATTTAGGATAGTCAGAATAGATGAATTTTGTTGTAGATTGGCAAGATAGCTTAAGCTTTAAAGTAGAAAATTGAGAAGACTCGGACAGCATCTGTGTTTGCATATGCGTAACATCAACCTTCAGATGAAAATTTAGGGTAATGACAGTAGGAGGGAACAGAGGGTTTGCCATTGTAGTGCCTTAAACCCTAGTTTTGTGTAATAAGGAACAAAATATTAAATCTAGTAGAAGAGAGGTGCTAAAACAAAGTGGGCATTAGAATAGAAACCGCCATTGTTGCAGAATTAAATAATAAATGTTTAGAAATCCTTGCAGATATTTAGATTTTCTTAAGAGATTTTATTTTTTTTTATTTTTTATTGCAGAAGGGAAGTTACTTTTAGAATTGTCGCACAGAAGTGAACAAGGGTCATGGGTCCAAGTTAAAAGTCGAACATATTGGCCTCCTCCTTCAACTACAACTTCCACTACTATCCAACACCCTTTGAGACATGACACACCTACTACACATTCAGGTATTTTTCTTCTGATTATATAATTTGGAGCTATTCCTTTTGTTACAGATTATATAATGGGAGTTAAAAGAATGTTTAAAAATTCCATTGATTATCATTAGTGTTTTGAGAAAACTTTTTTTATATATATATATATATATATATATATATATATATATATATATATATATATATATATATATATATATATATATATATATATATATATATATATATATATATATATATATATAATATTTATTAATTTTTTTTTTTTTTTTTTTTTTTAAAAAATTTTAAAAAAAAAAAAAAAAGTTTTAAAAAGTTACTAAAAAAGAGCACAAACTTTTGAACTCGGATCAAAGTTCATTTTAGTGTGCTATATAATATATATATATATATATATATATATATATATATATATATATATATATATATATATATATATATATATATATATATATATATATATATATATATATATATATATATATATATATATATATATATATATATATATATATATAATATATATATATATATATTACTACACCTTTCTTCAGCATTGGGGCAAGCCACTGAATTATTTACACTAGGAAACCAAAATCATCATTAATGACCATGTACACATATAAGGAACTAAGTTCTATTCCATCTCCATAAATACATTAAACCCCTGCCACTATATAATCTCTATCAATATACAAGACACCAATTAAAATCATCACTTTCATCACCATCTCGGTACTTCAGAACCATCTCATTTAATATCAACAGTCAGCATTAAGTAAACACATGCACAGAAGCATAACACAGATACCTCACCAGTCTCCAACCAGATCACCTTATTAATGCACACTCATTCGATGTATCAAGCTCCCCAAACACCCTCACAAAACCTCACCAGCCAGATTGAGATCGGGATATCTCCCCAATTTAAACTTGTACTAAAACAGATTGAAAATACAGATTTCCCAATATGGCAATGTCTACAAGGACCAGAAACAAACAAAGTACCCTCTGGGGTGTCCCACCTTCGCACGATACGAAACACGGTTTCAGATCACCTCTTTAAGAGACCCGTAGATATAATGAATGGCTATTGTGGGTTTCCTACAAGAAACGTGGCCTGTCTATCGAAATTGGACCAAGAGTTAAAAAAAAGTTAATATACAGTATAAATTGGTCATTCCATGTGAAGTGTCCTAATTTCTGATATGCTTCCTGCTCGAAACTCTTTAATTTTGATGAAATTTTTACAGGATGTACAAATGAGTCCTACATGAAAGCCTGCAAAGTTTCAACATTATAAGTAGATTGGTGAGTCACTCCATGTCTAGTCATCTAGGGCTCCCTACAGGCTGAATGATAGCACATTTACAGCAAGAAGGGAAGGTCAACGTGGAAAGACAGACGAAATAGTTTACCAAGGCAGGGTGTATGCTCAGAAGTGTAAGTTTTACAAACTCCAGGAGGGAAATCATTAGGACTAAGTGTTAAGCTCAGAGAGAGCAGAAATTAAAATATTCGACTTGAATGACTAGGAGAGGCTTGAAGAAGAAGGAATGGCTCAGGAATCAACTAAGGTGCAAATAGATGCAAAAATTGAGCAAAGAGTTCAAATTTAGCAGAAGGCAAAATTGCATTTGTATCATGATAAGATATCAGAGAAAGGAAAGAAGAAGAAGAAAAGTTAGAGTTGACATTTTTTAGCAAAATGACAGAAAGGGAGTGAGAAAGTGGAACCAGGAAGTTACTACAAAGAAATAAGGTTTTGGTGTTATAGAGAACAGATTTTGCATGATTCTGGAATGAAATATAGGATGCTTAAATTTTTGGAGTTTGAAGATGACAGTAATCTCTGAATGAGTTTTTGGTGTTAAAGAGAATAAATATGCATGATTCTGGTTCTGGAGTGAAATATAAGTTACATAAGTTTCTGGAGTTTGAAGACGACGGTAATCCCTGCAGCGAATAGCATTAGAACAAGCAGAGTTAAGCAAAGTTTTGTTAGGTTTATTTGAAGGGAAAGAAAATTGAATATAAGCTTCCATCCCATAGAGGCGCATGCGCGGTAGATTTGTCAATAGCAGATAAAGTTCCTTCTGTTTTCGGTTTGGGCGGAGGCTTTTCTCGTTTGTCTTATCAAGTTGGACCTGATAATGGCCCTGCATTTCGGGGCTGAAGCGTTGTCCCTATTATGTTTTTGTAGTGCTTTTGATGTTTTACACACACACACGCGCGCGCAGATATATATATATATATATTATATATATATTATATTATTATATATATATAATATATATATATATATATATATATATATATATATATATATATTATATATATATATATTATATATATAATATATATTTTTCCCTCGGTGGGAAAGACAAAAAGCCTACCAATATCCACCAGAGTTGGGAAACTATCAAATCCATGTCGTTAAAGGCCGACATGATCCGATTGATGACGTTTAAAAGTGAGCAAGTCAAAGGAAGTTGGAAAATCAGATAAAGGGAGTGTGTTCCAGACTTTACCAAGTAGAGTACATGTAATATTGAGCATAGGTTAAGTCTGGAGTCAGAGAGTTGGACAGAGAAAGGATGAGACTGTGTAGGAAGTTGAGTCGCACGAGTCCTTCTCAATGCAATGGAGGAGGTATACGACTGGAGAGTTCAGAAGAGCAGTGTACATTGTAATAGCGATAGTATAGAGAGAGAGAGAGATGCAACAGTCGACGGGTAGAAAGAGATTGGAGAGAGTTAGCAAGAGCAAAAGAGTATGAAACGAAAGGCCCTAGTCTCCACCTTTTCGAGAAGAGCTGTATGTGTAGAACCACCACAGATGTGCCAGCGTACTCCATGCAGGGGCGAACAAACCCCCTATAAAGAGCAAGCAATTGGGGCCGTGTAAAAAAAATCACGAAAGCGACTCAGAAAACCCAACCTCTTTGAAGCTTATTTAGAGAAAGAAGTAATGTGATCCTTCCAAGAAAGATCACGAGAAAAAGAAACACGGAAAATATTGAAGGCAGATAAAGGTTTGAGTCGTGTGTTTTCGAAGATGGAGGAATTGAGTTTTTTAGGCATTGAAAACGATCATATTTTTTCTGCACCAATTTGAAATACGAGAAAGATCAGAGGTCAGTTACTCCAAGGCACGTTTCTTGCATATATATATATATATATATATATATATATATATATATATATATATTATATATATATATATATATATATATATATATATATATATATATATATATATATATATATATATATATATATATATATATATATATATATATATATCGTTTTAGTTGAAGTACCTACCAACTTTGTTTTTCATATATTTTACATGTCTTTATTTCTTTGCAGATGACTGTTCTTCTGTTAATTCCTCTCCATGGTCTACAGATCATATTAGAAAACAAAGTGGCCCAAATCCTAAAAGTAAAGTTTTAATATCATCTGATCATTTATTTTATGTAAAGAATACTCCTTTTATTAATTCCCTTAGGCGGAAGGTTAGACTCAGAAGAAATCCCTACTATAGGATAATAGGACCTACAAATAGTTTGAAATCAGAGCCGGAGTGTTATATCGGTAAACATTGTTTTGCTTCAAAAGACATAAAATATTTTGATAGGAAAAAGAGGTTGGAAAAAAAGGTTTCTGAAATTGGAAAAAAGGTCGATCTCAGACTTGATGAAAGTTTATCAATTCGTTCATTATTTGAATGTGTTGAGAATAACAATAGCAATAGTAGTTGCGAGAGTCTCGACCCAAATTTTGTAACCCCAAGGAAACGTTATTTAAGAACTTTGGAAGCAGATGTAGATACCCATATTAGAAAGAAAGTTCATTCGTCTAATATGAGTCCTGCTTCATCATCTCATCTTAAGCACTGTGATAGACTCTCTTCTTCCCCTTTGTTACATGTTCCTCATAAAAGTGCCATTAGCTCACAAAACTCTTCTTCCTATAGTATCGATTCTTTGCTGAGCAACGAGCCTTCCGAAAAGAAAAACGAATCTTTTTTAAGGAACCTTTTAAAATCGGACAAAAGTCGTTCATCGCCTCATGCCAGACATAATACAATGAAAGAACATAGTATCGTTATTGACAGCTTCAATAATCATATGAAAGTAGAAAGAAGAGGAAGTCCGTACTTTAAAGAGAGAAAAGAGGTAACTAATGACCATAAATCACTCTTACCCGAACGATTTGATTTAAGTTCAAATCTTTCTAGGTTTAATCCCCATTCCAATTTTGGTGGAATTTATCTAAATCCATATTTAGATCCTTATATGATGTTTCATTCGTTATCATCTACTCCTCCTTTTTTACCGAATGTCACTCAATCCAGTGATATGGCTGTAGCAGTTGCAGCCGCGGCCGCTGCTGCTTATCCTCTAACTCCATTACACTTATCATCACTTAACCCTAATAATTTACTTCCTGGAGCAATTGGATCAGCTTATGCGCCAGCAACTTCTCTAGCATCTCAGTTGATAAGATCACCAACACCGAATCGATCTTCCCCGTTATCCGTCCCTCATAGTCCTAGTCCAAAACACTCTCCAGCGCTTCCCAACGTTAACCTTTCTTCCCAAGTAGGAATTACAGCGAGTCCCAGAGAAGTTTGGACTCTGTCATCTCATCAGAATTCATCACCAGTGAAATATCCCAGCACATCATCATCATCATCACCACCTCCTCAAGGTAACTAAAAAAAAAACATTCAGTTGTTTATATTTATAATATTTAATATAGTTTGTTGAATTATTTACTTATCTATATATTTCATTTCCTTTACAGAGGTACCTTTGAACTTGACAAAACCTAAACGCAAATGACTTCCTGAGCGTATGTGCAGTGTTATATATATATATATATATATATATATATATATATATATATATATATATATATATATATATATATATATATATATATATATATATATATATATATATATATATATATATATATATATATATATATTAAAGAGTTTATTATTATTATAATTACAGTTTTAAAAGTTTTGCCCAAATGTGTACATTAAAACTATTGGTCTGTGCAAATTGAAAGTTATTTAGCATTTATCTTTGAAGAAAACGGTGAATAATGTATTTATTTATTTAAGTTTTTCGCTCTCCAACAAATCTAATAATAATTCTGGTTAACAAGTTATCCATCATATTCCACTCTTCAAATTAATATCCGTTCTTGATGTTTAGTTTCTTTGTATAAATTTTTATTTCTAAAAAACATTTATTTATTATTATTATTATTATTAAAAAAAGGCCATGTAAATTTATGGCAGGCACTAAAATTGTTCATTTAAAAGAAAAATTGTTTTCTTTGTAATAAAGATATCGTTTTAGGATTTGTTGTTTAATGAAAAAGTTTAAGCAACGAGAAGATAATGTGGTAAAAGAAAACTTTTTTATCCAAATTTTAGGGGACCAAAATCTGTGTGGCAGGTATTATAATAGTCTGAATATACTTTTGCATTTCATCGAAAACTTTGAATACCCCATCCAACATTTTTTTTTTTTGTAAAGTACATTTAATAATACAAATTTTTATCCAGGTATTTTTTCTTAGTGCTAATTCTTCTTACTTTCTTTTACTAGTAAAATAAATCAACTTTTCATTAATTTGAATTAGATATTTTTTTTTTCTTCCCTTTCAAAAAAAACTTGTGGATATTGAAAAATATATTGAGTGGTGAATTTTATTGGCCATTTTTATCATTATTTTTGTTTCATTATGTTGCTTTGTTGGCGTGAGTGATTGTGACAGCTGCAGTCACGGTTTCTTTCTTTTCTATTTCGGAGCTAATCTTTCTCTTTTTTTTTCACAATATATTCTTATATATTTAAATGTAAAAAAAAAAAAAATTCTGTGAAATAAATTACATTTTTTTTTTTGAATGATAAAGCTTGGAGTCACCCATTTAAATTATATCATAATAATAATAATAATAATAATAATAATAAATAATAATAATTTTTTTCAAAACTTGTTCATTCAACTAAATCATTTACATTTTAATTTTATATATATATATATATATATATATATATATATATATATATATATATATATATATATATATATATATATATATATATATATATATATATATATATTTTTAAAATTATATTTTTATTTTTATTTTTTTTTTTGGGTTTTAAATATTATATATATATATATATATATATATATATATATATATATATATATATATATATATATATATATATATATATATATATATATATATATATATATATATATATATATATATTATATTATAAATAATTTATTATTTAAATTTATTAACTTTATAAAAAAATTTAAAAAAAAAAAAAAAAAAAAAAATATATAATATAATATATATATATATATATATATATATATATATATATATATATATATATATATATATATATATATATATATATATATATTACTGTCGAAAGTGCAATTTGTTTACCCTTTTCTTTGCCCAGTTTGTACGGAATTCAAAGTTAGTTCGGCTTTCTAATAACAAAATGGAGGAGTTATTCTCCGTTTTTTTTTGACCTCCTTAATTATATTACGGAGGAGTCTTAACAGCTTCATTGAAATCCGGACCATAGGTTGGCAGTACTTTAGATGTTGAATCAGGAAGCCTTTGTAAGGTGCCTTTTTATTAATAGTTTACACTTCCATAACGTGTCTTGTTTGTCTAGTTCTATAAAGGAAGACATTAGTATTTTATAAGATGATGATAATGTCAAAATGCAAACTTTTTATTATTATTATCGGGCATTTATTTTTTTTCCCTTATTTATTTCGCTTTATTTTATTATTATTTAAAAAATTAAATAGAATTCCAAGATAAAGACTTTCATTATGTGATATATTGTATTATAGCATTTTTAATTTGATAAAGATGAAAAGGCCAATGCATTTATCGTTATGTACAGCATATTGTAAATGTACAAATTTATATAGGTGTATTTTTTTCTAGATTAACATGTATAAATTGTTTATATGTTTTATAATGTGCCAAATACATTTTCTGTAAACTAAAATTTGTTTATATTCGACCTAAAGACAATTTTTTTTTACGAATTGTGCCTAAAACATTTATTTTTAAGTTTTAAAATAATGATCTTACTATTGAAAGAAGAGGTATACAAAGCTTTTCCCAAAGATTCTTTTGACGTTGTTGGTAATAATTTAGTTTTTATTTATCTTATCGAAGTATCGTTCATCATGTACTTGTCTTGGGTAAAATGTTTCTTTCCTACAAATTTTCATTTTATTTGAAAAAAAATACAATTTTCTCTAATTTTTAAACTTCTGAGGAACTAATAGATGTTTCTGGTCTTTTAAGTAACTTGAACAAAATTTTAACACTTATTAAAGAACTTAAAAAAAAAAAAAAATTGAAGGTCGAAATTGAAAAATATTTAGGCTTAGAATTTTTAAAAAACTATCACAGCCATGGAGGAACAACAGAAAGGATAGCATCACATTCCAGTAAAAGGAGGAGGGTTCACACAAAAAAACAGTCAGGTAAAAAGGAATCTTGCAATTCTGAAAATCTGACCCTTGGAATATACCAAGGATAAATTGCAGCCAGTAGTTTGAACATCGCTTCTTTGAAGGGCGAGGGGGGACAGAAATATGAAAAAATATGAATGATTTCTCTCAGCATAGGGTTGCATTTTTAAGTAAGATACAGATGTAATTAGATTTCAAGATTTTATCAGAAATCAATAATAACCTACAGCTCTTCGGATAAGACGATTATAATATAAGTTTTACCTGGAATATCTTTAGATTCGAACCACAAGATAAATGACTAAAATAAAAATAAAAAATTTGCGAGATTAGAAGTGTATAAAGAATAAACTCAAAAATTATAAGAACTCAAAAAGCCCAAGTGTGAAACTGAAAATTTGGATTTCCCATTCCAACTACTTAACAGGCGATTTTCAAGTTCGACTCTAATTCCCGTTCTAAGGTGGTTTTCCAACTAGATTCAGATTCGAAGTCCCCAAAATTTACCAATTCTAGGTTCCTATTCCATGACCCTGTACGTAACAAAATATAAAGGAGAAATAAAAACTGCAGGTTTTCAGGAAGGCTGGAGGAGGGAGAAAACTCGGTTAGGGTTGATAAATGAAAAAATGTTTGAAGGAAAGCAGCGACAAGATGTTGGGAGAAAATGTGGAATGGGGAGCAATAAGACTAAGATGAAAAGGTAAGAATAGGGCTAAGATGGAGGACTTGTAATCAAGAATGGAATGTATAATCCAAGAAAGAAAGAAAGGCATAGGAAATAAAAAGAGCTGGGAAGTGTTGGACAGCAAATTTAGGAAAGATCTGAAACGGAATAGGTCTTTGTTTATGGGTTAACAAAAACATATAGGAAATATCAAACCTATTCAATAATAATAATAAATACTGCAAGATGAACGTCCCTTAGTAAAAGAGAATTAATGAAATTGCTATAAAATGTGAATCCCAACTGTTCGTCGACCATGAAATTGGAGATTCAGACATCTCTGATGGAAGAGCTTGGCCAAGATGAAAAAAAGAAAATGTTTTAGAGGAATGGAAATAATTTCAATTGGTAAAAGCAGAAAAGGATTTTTAAAAAAAAAAAAAAGGAGTATGGGAAAAAGATTGTAATAATACCAATATTTTGACGGCTGAGATCGAGGATCTTTGGATTTGGATTTTGTTGAGTAAAATATTATTATCGTTTAATTTTACTTGGGATTATGGGAAGATTGATGCTTTTTTTCGCGGTCCTTCCTTCTCCATACCCGGATAATCAAACATATTCTTAAAATAATAAAGGAAAAGTAAATCGCTGCAGATCCTAAAGTGCAACGATACAACATAATACTTTTCTTCTAAATATTGTAAAATTCTAACCCAATACTAATGAAAATAAGGACAGCCTAAATTAATATTTTTTATTTAATCTATTATTTACATACTGTAACAATTGGTGTAAAGCATCTTTTTTACCAATCCCTCCGATGAAATTCATTTGTAGACTTATTAAAGCTTCGGTTTGCTTCAATTCCAAAGAACATTTCAAATAACATTCGAGACCACTTTTAACACATTTCTCATTAGATGTAGAAGAATTATTTTCCATAAAACTTTCACTAATACTAGCAACGGCTGAATGTTCTTCATTATTTTCATTAGAATTTGAATGTTCTTCCTTATCATTTAAATCCTTGTCACTGACACCCAAAAATTTATCATTTGGGACACATTTCACTAAACTTTCTTCATCGTTCGAAACATTTAACTGTAGTTTTCTCCGCTTTGAAATACAATCTTCACTCTCTTCATTTTCAATTTTTCTTTTAATGGGCGACTCCACAGATTCCTCCTCTGAATCTCTATCCATAACTGAAACATTATTATTATTATTAATATTATTATCAAATAGTGAGAAGAGAGAGTATATAATATACAGTACAGTAAAATATAAAATTCACATTCCAAATACATAGGAAGAAGACTAAACGACGTTGCCGAATTTAAAATTCACTTATTATGAGATATTGTAGGCATATATCTGAAATGAATGTTTCATTTTATTAGTCTTTGATTTGAGTATGTAAAGACACAAAAAAGTTAAGTTGAAGCAATGTGCAAATCAAGCCCTAAGGAACAATTAAAGTACTGAAAAAAATTATATAAACACAAAATTTGTTAATAAAAAAAAGTTGGGCATAAAAATTAAAAAAAAAAAAAAAAAAAAAATTTTTTTTTTTTTTATATATATATATATATATATATATATATATATATATATATATATATATATATATATATATATATATATATATATATATATATATATATATATATATATATATATATATATATATATATATATATACTTTTCCAAATTTACTGGCCAAATCCCTATTACTTGATTTTGTTTAGTAAATAGTCGGGTGATAGAACTGATTATTACGAGTAAAAAATTTTAATAAACGTATATCCAATTCTCAATGATTAATGAGGTACGGTGATTTGAATAAGTTTTTAAATATATCAATGGAATGGAGTTCTGATTTGTGTTTATATTGTTAAACAGATTTTAATACAATGTTTTTTTAACTAAAATGAAATAATTTTTGTAGTTTTTAAGCTTTACCAGATGTTTGTCATTAATGAAGGGAAGATATTATAATAATCTTTGTTCTTTGCGGAGAATATTGTAATATTCAATATCATTGACGTTATAAATAATAATAAAGAAAACCCCAATTATTAAATAATATTTAAGTATTAAAAAATCTAGGCTTTAAACAAGTGTCCGAATATCCCACCACTAACCCCAATACACCTTTCAACTATTGCAGTTATGAGTCGTTACTCTGATGTTGTTGGGGCGTTGTTTCAACACCGAAGCAGTACCCATTATGCTAGCGATTAAGTGTCCTTTGTGTCTACTCTTTCGTTTTTGTAGAACAAATGCGATAGAAAAGACAATTACTTGAATTCTAGAGGTGGCAAGGAAGAGGAGCCAGTCTTGATCGGGCCACCCAAAGATCGATCGTGTACGGAGGGAATAACCTAACGTTACTGCGGACGAGGGAGTTATGTGGTTGAAAAGTCGTCAAATTAAGGTAGATGTGTAGATAGTATGTGTCATGACTGGAAACACCCATTAAAGGTTCGAGAACTGAATCAGTCTAGTTTGATTAGGTGTACAATGTCCAGATGAAGATCCCATATGTCGATGTGAGGAGTGATAGACAATGTCTTCTCTGAAATACGGGATTGAGATCATAGATACAGAATCCATAGAGAGTAAGTACACTGGATGACGGTAGGATTCATGAATCATATGGTCTTCAAATTAAGAGAAAATAGATAAAGGAAATATGTTATCTATATATTACTAAAATAAATAGTTAACTAGAATAATTACCACCAAAGAATAATCGATGTTGAATCAAATAAGTGTAGCCTATTATTAAATAGAAACTATCTCTAATGTAATCACAAAAGACAAATTTTCTAAATATGTGAGACTTACATTTTGTTTGTTCCCTAGTAAACATCAGAGAATATTCTTCAACTTCTGTCTACAAAGCTTCATTCGAATCCTCAGATTTCCTTTTATTATTCTTTTTATAAAAGCAATGTAATTTAAATTAACTAATAATAATACTTGAAGCCGTGGGCTCTCTATCCTTTTTAATCTATAAGTTTATCTCCTATAAAATAAAAACTATTTATAGACTTAAATTTAGGGAAATGTTACCTAACCACTATTCTACAGACTCAAACAATTGTCACTTGCTTGAGCCTTTACCTTTACTCGTAATGTTTTGTTCCTAAAACTTTTTCTTCTGCTGACATCTATTGACATCCATCCGTAGAAATATATTATTATTATTATTTAATCATGAAGTGTTTACCTTTCTTTAAGAACTAAATCTTATTTTTGGGCTTAAGTCATAAACAAAAATCTCCTATACATTATTTTACAGCAATAAAAAAAAAGCATTTAATTATTAAATATATGATATTGTCTATTGTTAATCTTGTACTACATAACTGGAAATTATTGATAAAGTAGGGTATCTTTCTCAACAAATCTGTGGTTTAGGTTCCCTACATTAAAGGGTAAGTGAATGGCGAAAATAACCATTTTCACATATACCCTCATGGAAGTTATGATGGATGTGAGATCTACATAGCATGGCTGCGAAGCCGGTAAATATAGTTGGGGTTCTGGTTTCATCATTACAAAATTATCCACTTCTGGACTCATTTACACTTGAAATCATTAAAACTGAGCTACAAAAATGTATGTATATGAAAAAGAATGTTCTTTACAAACTTTTTTAGTTTCAATTATAATTATGAAATCAAATTAACAGAAAAAAAGTATTAAATACCATTCAATTTACCAATAAAAAGTAATATATATATATATATATATATATATATATATATATATATATATATATATATATATATATATATATATATATATATATATATATATATATATATATATATATATATATATATATATATATATATATATATATATATATATATATATATATATATATATATATAAATATATGCGTAATTAATGAATCGAGCATGAATTAAAAATGTTTCAAAGAAAGTGAAAGTTTTATAACAAACAAGTACCGTATTAATTAATTAAAAAACAATGGTCGGAGCTGGAACCGCCCTATTTTTATTTGCTCCCTGCTCTACCTTCAAAAATAGAGCGATTACCTATGAAGCTCCACCCTCTCACATTAACGGCTCCCGCTCCGCAGTCTTGTTGTACAGGAATAGAAAGACAGAAGGCCATAAATGTGTGGTGAAGGGAAGAGTGTTGAGGATACTCAAAAGGACCAATGTACAAGGTGGGGAGAGGTAAAGCAACAAATAAATGAAGTGGAAAATGAAAAAGAAACCATCTTGGGAAATAAATGAAACTGAAATGAAAAAAATATGCTACTTCGTATATAACATTAACAAGGATAATAATAGCAATAATAATAATAATAATAATTCGGTGATTTTCTGTAACAACTCTTTTGAATCATTAATAAAATTAACATTAAAATTGATGATGCTGTTATCAGAGTTTAGAAGTCCTCCCAACTCCGAACCATCCAAAACTTATGAAACTGAACCTCCCTTCAAACCCTTCACCTCAAGAAGGAATAAAAAAAAAAAAAAAAAAATTTAATCTTAATTAAAACTTGGCATTTAAAAAAAATAATAATAAAAAAAAAAAAATACATACTCAGGTTTTCATGCTCTCTCTTCGTTTTCTGTCTTCTTTTCTGGCGTTGATGAAGCCAAGTTGGTTTATATGCCTTTACGATAGCAAACATATAATACTTTGTTAACTTTATTGTATTTGGTTTTATCTGAAAAAAAAGACAAACTTTTAGAAATGATTAAAAACAAAGTAAATAATAATAATAATAATAATAATAATAATAATATATATAATATATATATATATATATATATATATATATATATATATATATATATATATATATATATATATATATATATATATATATATATATATATATATATATATATATATATATATCCGGCTCCGTTAGCTCAGCGGCAGTGCACTCGCCTAGCAAGCGAGAGTACCAGGGTTCGCGACCTGGTCGGGGCGGGAAACGTGAGCGGTTTCAACTTGCGCTTAGCTCCGAATGACTCAGTCTTTAAACGAGTACATCAATGGAGTGCTTTTGCCACTGATGGAAATAATCTTCAGCATCCGCGATAGGTCTAACTCAGCCAGCGTTGTCCACTGTGGGCCCGTGAAACCTAAGGATCTTCCTCGAAAGATCCCACTGACAGAACGCAAGTCCTTCCTGGGGATTGAATAATATTATTATTATTATTATTATTATTATTATTATTATTATTATTATATATTATATATATATATATATATATATATATATATATATATATATATATATATATATATATATATATATATATATATATATATATATATATATATATATATATATATATATATATATATATAAGCCCAGGGGGAAGATTTCCAAAAAATATCCCCTCATCCACCCCTTCCCCACTTGAGAGATGGTGACCTCCGGTGAAGGTTGGTGCCACCAAGATTTTGCAGCAGGCTTGTCCATATGCATGGTCTATTTTTTTCATTAATTTCTTAAACATTCCCAGTCTTCAATCCAGTTTCCACTTTGTTGAACGTCATCTTTCTTCTTCTAGGCCTTACTTCTTATTCTTGACCGAAACTTCAGGTGTTTGAGCATTCTGATAGCAAACCCATTTCTGTTTCCTCCTACTGTCCCTATCCTCAATTTTCAGGCAAAGGAGGTTGTGATGCATACTTGTGCAACGATGTTATATGTTCACATGTTTCCAATTTGAAGTCTTCCGAACTTTCCTCCTTGTAGCTTAAGCTCTCTTATATTGTACGACTAAATTCATTTGTTCTGTTTATTTATCTCTTAATTCTACCGACTATACTTAAATTCTTCGATTATCTAAACTCCAAAATAGAACACATTCTCTCTTCTTCTCCTTTCTCTGAAATCATCATTATAGTTGATTTCAATATTCACCACTGCCAATGGCTTTCTTCTAGTTTTCATGATATAGCTGGTGAACGTGCCTCCAATTTCGCTATTAAAAAACAAACCTGAGCAGTTGATGCAGCAACCTACTCATATCCCTGATAGCCTTGAAGATGAACCCAACATTCTAGACCTTTTTCTAACTTCTAACCCTCCTACTTATACTGTTAAACTCCATCCACTACTGGATTCCTCCGATTACCTACTTATCTCTGTATCCTCTTCTATCTTTTCAAGTCTTCCGCAGGAAAGACCCCAGCCTATTGCGAGGAATCGTTTGTGGCATTTCGGTGGCGCAAGCTGGTCGGACTTGCTGTCGTACCTCTGCTATAACTCTCACAGACTATTTTCATAATTGAAAATTAATATCTATATATATGTATATATTAATCACAATGATTTCCTTTTGAACAGCCATAGCCTAGTAGTCAACGAGCAAGACTTACTATCTTAAATGTTACTGGTTCGAGTCCAATAGCAGACATTAACTTTCAATATAAAAATAGTCTGTGAGAGTTATAACAGACTTTAAAATGTATTATGTAACCATCTGCGAACGAGGGATTTGACATTTGACCTCGTTGTCCTTTACTTGACTTGCGGTCGGGGTAGTCCTTTGGGATTGACGTCATGACTGTAGATAATGAGCAGTTCCAATGCGATTTCCTTTTGAACCGCCATAGCCTAGTGGTCAACGCGCAAGACTTACCATCTTAAAGTTGCTGGTTCGAGTCCAATAGCAGACATTAATTTTCAATATGAAAATAGTCTGTGTTATAGCAGACTTTAATATATATATATATATATATATATATATATATATATATATATATATATATATATATATATATATATATATATATATATATATATATATATATATATATATATATATATATATATATATATATATATTAATTTCCATTTACTTGTACTGCTTGTATATATTTCGGCTCTATATCCTAAGTTTTAACACAGACGATTATTCCTACACTATTTCAACTACTACTCCAGCTCCAATGGGATGTTTTACTATGACTGGCTGGCTTAGAACTTTTAATTGACTCCACTTTGTTTGAAGTTCTGGCTTGCTCTGAGTTCTGACTAAGAAAAAAACCTTCAATTTGACCTCTTCAACTCCACAGACTTGATTTAACATCTACACACTATTTACATACCTTAATATCCTTCAGCCATGACTGAATCTTGAGACCAAACAGACTGAATTGAATAGACTGCCATCATGCTCCTTGGTATCTGAAGAACGTAAGGCTTCTGGGACATCTTTTGTTTTTTGCTTATTACTTTTTCTAATGGAATCTCTGAAAATGACCAGGCAATGCCCCACCTCATAGTTCTTCCCTGACAGAATTCTGTGTCAGTTACGCAAACATTCAAGCCCTTAGTTTTCTCTCGTATGTGATTTATTATAATTTTAACATCAGACTTTTTGCCAACTAAAGTTGAAAATATTCTGAAAAAAATAAAAATTTAAATACAAAATAAATTTCCTAACCAGATAAAGATATTTTCCTTACCAAATACAATCAATTATGAAAGAACTAATCACTATATATAAGCAAACAAATATAAAATATAATATTTAGGTTATTCTTATTGCAAGTCTTGTTAAAATTTATGAATAAGTAATTTTAATCCAAAAATACATTTATAACGAGCAATCTAGAACTAAAGAGCCTAAGGAATATGATTATTTACTTTATTGAGTCTTTATATTGAATACTTTTTTCTATCAGTTTATCGACAAATGATATTTCTCCTCCATCTGTAACTCTTTCTTCAGCAGAGCCTTAAAGAAAAAAAAATTTACTTAGGTACAAATATAAGAAACTGGTCATAATATATATATATATATATATATATATATATATATATATATATATATATATATATATATATATATATATATATATATATATATATATATATATATATATATATATATATATATATATATATATATATATATATATATATATATATATATAATGTTGGAACAGAGGTGTACCGGACTAAGGATCTAGTTCCGAACTCTGTCAGATCCATGCATTTTTTTTTAAGATCAAACTGCAGCCAGTTCCAACGAGGATCTGGTTGGATCCTACAGGAAATCTCTCTTTTGCCAATTTTTATTAAAGAAACACTTAATCCCTGGCAATGGCTTTACCTATTTTTATGTAGTTATATAGTTATATATATGATTTAACATAAAATAACAAAAAAATAACAATTAGGCTAACACATTCACAGATATATTCAATATTTATTATAAAAAAAAAAAAAAATTACTTTTCCTCTTTATTCCTTAACTATTCCTTAACTATATATACAGTAAATAATTCAAATTTAACATTAGAAAATAAACGTCGAAAAACATGACTAATTATCTTAATTATTTTAATGATATAAATTTATTAGAATATTTTAATCATATGATGCAGAAACACTAATTGTTCTCCATTAACATGTAATTTGTGATCTCTCTTCAAATATATAATCTATTGCAAAAAATATTCTTTCTGCGGATACTGATGAAACAGACTAAGTATTTTTCATGATATATAAATATATATATGATGCATTGAGGAGCATGTATGAAGTGTAAAGTAAGAACAGTATATAAAAATGAAAGATGGTTCGAAGTAGAGAGAGGAGTAAAACAGGGAAGCGCATTATCCTCTCTATTGTTCATAGCCTACATTGATAAGGTCATTGAGGAGGTCAGGGAGGAAATGACGGATATAGGGATATGGAAGGAGACATTATGGCATATGCAGAAGATTTAGCTGTGCAGTGTGAAAGTAGAGAGGGAATAAAAAGAATTGCAAGCAGTATGGCGGAGAAACTTAAGAGAGAGAGGATTACAAATGAACACTGAGAAAACGAAAGTGATGATTGTAGGCAGAGAGGAGTAAAAATGAAGAAGGTGAAGGAATTTAAGTATCTGGGGAGTGTGATGCAGAGATGGCACACAGGATAACGCAATTGGGGGGCTGTGTACCCTTTGCTGGAAGATTAGAGGCTAAAAGAATTATTTATGAAAAGTGTTAACACCTTTACTGTTGTATGGAGAGGAAATATGGAATACTACCAGGAGACACGAAAGTAGAATACAAGCAACAGAAATGAGGATCCTGAAAACAATGACTGGAAAGACCAAGAGGGATAGGATAAGGGGTGAAAGAGTAAGACCAGAGGCTTTTTATCACTACAGAACTCAAGATTCGCCCCTTTACAGTGAAACGATGTGAATTCTCTCTATCTCTCTCTCTATGTCTGTACCATGAAAAAGAAGTTATAGGTAACAGAAGGTTTTTATTACTGAGTCTTGAATCCAACAATTCAGCAGCATCTTTTGAAAGTTCCAAATCTCTAACAAGGTAGTTTAACTCGTTCTGGGAAAAAAAGCTGAAATTCAGACCTAGAATCTTCCTGTATTGGCATTTTCTTCATCTCCTGAATCCAATCTGATATCATCCATATTAATTAGACGGAGGAAGTGGTACCGGTATATCACTGGAGTGAAGCGTGAGAAGAATGGATGAATTAATGTTTGGGTAAGTTATTTCTTTCCTTTTTTCTTCTATTGAAACCTTTAACATTTGAAAAAACAAGTTGTAGTCGTTTCTGTGGTTCTGTTATTCACGCCACATCATAGGAATGGCAAAACGAAACTGTTTTTTACCTTTTGTACCGCATGTGGAGTTGTTCTTCGCATTTCCTATACACCATATAGGGAGCCCCAAGTCTTATTTTGATCCCTAAGTTTTAGTTTGAAGTATGCAAAATGTATTTTATTTACAAAATCACTTACGTTTCTTCATTGCACTTTAATAGTATATTCGCCACATATTAAACAAAAGCTATCCAAAGAAATAACACAGCTTCTTCGAGACAGTTTGCAAGAGTATAAACTTTTAACACTGAGGAGAATTGTGCTGGCACGCTTGAATGTTCAACTAGCAATGATGCATAAAACAAAAAGAAACGAAATTCTTCCAATATTAATATACCAGCATTTTTCGCAAATGATTTAGTCAATATATATATATATATATATATATATATATATATATATATATATATATATATATATATATATATATATATATATATATATATATATATATATATATATATATATATATATATCAAAATAAAGTTTGAACGAAAACCTCACATGATAGAAATTTTCAAGAATTTTTTTCATGGTTTGCATGCAAAAATATAGGAAACAAATGAAAAATCCTAAGTAGGTATTTGGTTGCAGACCTGTACAATAACTTGACATTTATATTAATAAAAGTAATCATATATATATATATATATATATATATATATATATATATATATATATATATATATATATATATATATATATATATATATATATATATATATATATATATATATATATATATATATATATATATATAGTTCCTGTCCATCCTTTTTTATGGATCTGACCGGATCCAATTTTATTTGGATCCAGTACACCTCTATAAAAGATCTTAACAAAGCCACTAACTTAAATTAAATTAAAAGGTTACCAGAAATTCTGTATTTCCCATATTATTATTATTTATTTTTTTAGTGCATTTACTGGTGCAGTAATTGCAGACTGAGAAGCGGCAAGATCTGCCAGGAAGGCCGGGAACGAGATCTAGACTAAACAGTAGTAATCGTCAACTGTAGCTTGCAAGTAATATTCAGCAGGTGTAAATCCAATAAAAGTTCAAAATAACATCAGATCAAAATACTGAAGATTCTGATAAAATGCTCGGCAGACGGTCTTCAAAGGAAATGGTTGTTGAATCATGAGAAAAACTTGTTTCTGGTGGCCATATTATTAGTATATCCAGCCAGGATATTGTCAACTGAAAGAGGTACAAAACTACAAGGTAGGGGAGGCCTCCTTCGACATGTAGTGACCGTATTAGGTGAGTGAGTGCGACCAATGTGTAGTTGGGCCAAAATGACCATTTTCTGATGAAGGGTTTCACCTTACCAAGCTTAGTCCCAAGGACCTCCCTCCTTCCAACATTTCTGCCAGCTACTGTTAAACCATTTTTTATGATGGAACAGTAATTAGCTGGGAGGGATGTGCTTCCGTTGAAGCATTGCGCAAAGGTTAAGATCAACTGGTTGTCCTTGAAGTAGCTGATTTGTCTGCTTGTTCGTAAACTCCTTAAATGGAACACCAATATGTGATAGGATCTACAAATGGACACGATTTTCTTTGAAGAGTGGAGCAGGATAATGAATTTTTGTAGTATAAAAACCAAAGGGTTTCTGGAGGATCTGTTTTGATATACAAAAAAAGTGCACTTTTGGAATCGGAGAGAATGGTGTAAGAGTCGTTTATATTGATGATGATGATAAAAATAATGAAAAAAACACGTTATAAAGAGGAAGTTGGAAGTTTTGGGAAAATAGTTTTTCATCACTAGAGGGAAGTTACCTCAACTTAACTGACATGTAGGTTTTATCAAAATATGTAAATAACATATAGCTTTTTTACTCTTACAGAAGTGACAAACCTTGATCCCCTTTTTTAAATCATTTATGTATAAAGAAAATTTATTGTCTAGTGTAAAAATTAAAGTACATGATAAATTTGAAATTAATTGTTGGCAAAAGAATTAATGGAAGTTAACTTTCTTGTTTCAAGGAACTAGTAGTTTTTCATTAAATAATGAAAAAGAATTATAAATAATAAACAGATTATCACCAATAAAAACAAGTAATTACACATTTATTTTTTTCATCATTTAATAAAAAACTACTTCTAATTCCTTGACGGAAAAACAACTGAATATATGTGGTGTCTATGTGTTTGTAACTCCCATGTCTTGATTTAACCAGAGTGAAAATGTAATAATTCTCTGCATCAAGACAAGTAGTGTGGCCAAAGCTGTTTTAAATTATTTTATAATAATAATAATAATAATAATAATAATAACCTGTAGATACGCTTCGTGGTTGACTTCTTGTTTCTTTCTTATTGTTGTGGTTTGTATCCATTTCCACCTCGCTACTAAAGAAAGGAGGATTGCACATTGTGAAATCAATCAAATATGATTCTTGTTTGGATTCTGCATGTACAAAAAATAAACAATAAGTAAGTTTAAATACCTAAAAAGTTTATCAAAATCAGCATATCAAAGGCAAAATTATTGAAGCTTTTCTGTGACAAAACTTTTTAAGATAAATTCACCTCTTTCCTCCCTATTCAAAATCATGAAAAAGATACATTGACTATATAATGTCAGTTTATCCCGTTAAATAGGTTATCTTATTCAGTACTGTATTTACTTCAATAAGAAGTGGATTATAGTAATGAATGATTCAGATTTTTTTATATAAATTCTTGTAAAATTTTGAAAACTCCCAAACATCTGAAAACAATTTTTTATTTCCTAAAAAATTTTGCCTACCTTACAAATTAATAAATCCCCACGATAAGATAAAAAAAATATATATATATCTGATCTATTTCCAGAAACATCGTACATTTGGCAGTCATCTTACAATATTAGTTGAGTGAGAATGGAAAGAGAGTTGTGTAGTTTAGATGAAAATATCATTTCAATGAAAGTTGCACTTCTGTTGTACCATTACCTCCCAAAGTCAATTGTAATGTTCTTATTACTATCAAAGAATGCTACTTCTGTAGACTTTAGAAGTCAAGTGTAGAGCAGGGAAAAGAATATACACCTCAACTTCAAGTTCATGCTAAGCTTCCTAAAACTAATAAAATAATAATAATTACCTTGTTTACAAGGGGATTGGTCTGAATCTGCAGCCTCCAGAGAGACTGTTTCTGTTTCCTTTGAGATTCTTCGAACGTTTTGCAAAAATTCTTTTACATTATCATTTTGAAGTATATCAAAGAACTCTGCGGACTAATTATCCCAAAGAAGAAAAGATTAAGAATTTTTTTTCCATTTTTAAACATATTATTATACATGACTTCTTAAAACATACTGGGCTAAATATATGACAGATGTGTTTTATTAACTCTTCAATAAATTTACATTGCAAATTTTTATGTAATTTTTCTCTTAAAAATAAAAATTGAATTTAATAAAAATTAAAATCGAAATTGCTTCTCTAATATTTAACAACTAAAGACTCTATCAACAAAAAACTAATGTTTAATTCCTATTATCCCTCGACAAAAACAAATATGCCGCTGGGCTTTCTACATCCATCTTACCAGCTACCAACAATATTTTAGCACCAAAAAAAAAATATTACAATTTTCACAACACACTCAATCACGAATAAAAAAAATCAAATTCTCTTTAAGGATCAGGAAATTCATTATTTTTTCTTTAAACTGTTCAAAAAATGCTGAAAACTGATTAACTACTGGCAGGGCTATAGAAGCGGTTAAAATATTTTTTTACCATCTTCATGAAAATCTCCTCCAGTCTTAGTTTCAGTTCCATTTACATGCATGAAATTATTAATTTTAGGTTATGATATTAATGAAGTATATAATGGATAAGAATGTTTGCTTTTTTTTTTATTTTCACTAACAGATTACAAGTTATAAAAATATTTCATAGTAAAGAAAATATATTTTTACTCCACACACACACACAAAACATTTCTTTGGCTCTACCCAGAAAAAAAATGTAAATTTACAACTTCAAAAATAAATTTGAATTTCGTACTTGTTTTACAAGTATTTTCTTGTGCAATTCATTTTCAGCCACATTTTTCATTGCACTGTCAAAGCTTACGGAATCTGTTTCTGTAGCCACAAAATTCCATCCAAACTTTTTGGAGCCCAGGAGTGGATAAACACATGCAGCACCAGTTCCTTCGAAAATTATATGAAAGGGGTATTTATTATTCATATCAGTTTATTATTTAACAATAAAATTACAATTTAAACTCAGGAGTTGTATATGAAATTCAAGTTAAATTTACAGAGTGAAGAGTTCCAAACATCTATCCTAAACACAAAACAAAAATTACATTAAAGCACAGTAATTCAAATGTTAAAAATATCCACTACTACAGCCTATAAATCAATTTACGTAATTTTACAGCAATGTCATCATAAACTTAACTAAAACTTATGATAAAGAATAATTTCATGTTTTAATTTTAATAATTATTGTAATATACTGTACATAAACTTCCTGATAAATACTTATTATTCATTATAAGAGATCCAATAATATTAGAAAAAAATGATAAAATTTCTTTACGATTACCGATTGTTTATATATGTTTGTATTGCAGATGTGTAAATGGAATGCGGAAAGAAATTAGAAGAAAAAAAACAAGAATAAGTGAAAGATACGTGTTTCAATGAGAAGGACTGAGAATAAGTTCTCAATACTTCTCATCATATTAAATATGTTTAACGTTTTGTTTCTTTTTGGTTTACAAGCATGTACATCTCTTTTTGATTTATGTAAATAGTTTATTAAGGATAAAGAGGAGTGTCATTGTTTTTTACTTTTTTGCTCATATAGCTATCAAGGCTTAGAGTAACTTTAAAATATCTTCTGAGACAATATTGTAGACCTGGGAAGGATAATGTTGGGAATCAGGATATTTCCACTGGTTTCGTAGATCTTTATTGTGTTGGAAGCAGTCAGTTTAGAAGGTCCCTATATAGTAGAAAAAGTGCAATTGCTATTAATAATCATTCATCATAATTACATATTCCCTTACAACAAATTAAGGGAAAAAATTTTTAAAAAAAAAGGGAAAGAAGAGAGTAAAAAAAAGATAAGGAAGGAGGCAAGACATAGTAAAAGGGAGAAAGAGGAAAGAAAAAGGAGTTTAAGCGTTTTAAATGTGGACAGGAAGGCATGTAGCAAGATGATGATGTACAAAAAATGAAATAATCTGTTTTATATGAAAGTAGAAGGGACATATCGCAAGAGAATGTAACAAAAGAGAAAGAAGAGAAGAAAAGTAGAAAGAGTACTGTGGACAAAACAGAATAATGAGGAAAAGAATGTATTAGATTTTGGTGAAATAAAAGGAATTTTCGATACTGAATGTGATAAAACTGTCTGTGGAGAATTGCGACTGTCAAAGATAATGCTGAGATTATCAGCAGAAGAGGTAAAAAAGATGAATTGGGAACATGAAAAGTCGGAAAGGATATTTTTATTCAGAAAGTGAAAATAAGAACGGAATTATTAAAGGATATATTCCATGGTTGATAGGAAGAGAGACCATGAAAAACATGGGAGCAATTATACTGTAGATATTGAAAAGTTAGAGATAACAATGGTTAAACTTGAAAGAATAAAAGTAAAATGTGAACTAGACTCTAAAAACCATCTAAGGATAAAATTGATAAGAGGTTTGAGAAGAAATGAAGTATTTATTGAAGTGGATTGAAAAATAATAAAGAGGAGAGAAGTTATGGAAGTTACATCTGCAGTTTGGTCATGAAGGAATAATAAAATATGGGAATTATTATTGGAAGAAAGTAAAAACGGGGAGGAAATATTCAGAAACAATAAGAGTGGAGTGAAAAAGGATTTACAAAACATATTTGAAGGATGTAGTGTATGTAGGAAGTATAAGAGAACTCCAGCAAGACCAATAGTGGATTTCCCATGGCAAAGTATTTCAATGGACTTAGGAGAAATAGAGGGAAGGAAATTTTTGTAATTGGTGGGCATGGCAATGAATTATAAGCAAACTGGTTGGTTGATTAATAAGACTCCTGAAGAAATTTGCAAGAAAATACTGGCGAAGTGGATAGGTGTTTTTGGATCTCCTAAATGAATGTTTTCTGACAATGGGTTAGAGTTTCAAAATGAGGAAATGAAATTGAAAAATTTGGAATGGAAATTAGAAGAACACCAGCTGATAGCAGATGGAGCAATGGGAAATGTAAAAGGATGATTGGTTTGGTAAAAGATAGTGTAAGAAAATTGAGAGAGGAAGGGACGAATGATTGGAAAGTAGCTTTATTTTGGTCAGTTCATGCAAAAAATTCCCTACATATGAAGAATGGATATTCCCAGCATCAACTGGTGTACGGAAGAAATCCTCATATCCCGAATATACAATGAGGAGAGGAGTTACCTAACAGAATTGGAAACCCAGAGTGAATGTAAAAAACTAGAAGAAAACTTAAGAGCTATGAGAAGAGCAAGAGAGGTACATATGAGACAAGAGTCAGATGAAAGAATTAAATTGGCACCAAAGAAAAATGTACCGGTACACAAATTGGAAGAAGCATTTGTTAAAGATAAAGTTTACTATAAAAGAAGTGAAAGAAAATTGAGAGGTTCAGCAAAGGTAATAAAGATAGATGGAAAATCCGTTTTAGTGAAATATGGAGGAACTGTAAGAGAAGTGGGAAGAGTTCATATTACAAAGATACAGGGAGAAATAGAAGTAGAAAATGAACAGGAGGAAAGAGAAAAAAAATGACTGTAATACAAATGGGATAGTAGAAGAAATTGATGAAGAGGAAGAGATAGTTTTGAGATATTATGAAAGAAAGATTGTGGAGACAGAGGGAGGACGAAAAGAGAGGGAAGGAGAAGAAAGGGAGGAAGAAAAAAAAGTTGAAGAAAGAGAGGAAATTCCAAAAGTTAAGGGTGGAGAAAGGTAGAGAATGAGAAAGAAGGAAACGGGAGAAAACATAGAAGTAAGAATTTTAAACTGAGTTGGTAAGGAGACAAGTGCAAAGTGGAAGGACAGTTACTACATTGAAAACTTAGAAGATGGGAATATAACTTGGGTAGACCTAAGGGAGTATGAGAAGTTCTACCAGATTACTGAAATGAAAGAAGTTTTTTTGATCAGTGGAAATGGGGAGAAAGTGATAGAAGAAAAGTTAAAGGAGTTAGACAGCTGGAAAGAAAATGATGTGTATGAAAAAGTAAAAAGAGAGGGACAAAAGTTAATTTTCATTCTTTGGATATCAGAAAATTTGAAAGAAAATAAAAAAGTGTGTAAAGCTAGACTAGTAGTAAGAGGTTTCAAAGAGATAAACTTAGATGAAAGAATAACCTTGGCAATAATTAATTATAAGTAATGGATATGCAAGACATTGGA
Source organism: Armadillidium nasatum (assembly GCA_009176605.1). Taxonomy (NCBI): domain Eukaryota; kingdom Metazoa; phylum Arthropoda; class Malacostraca; order Isopoda; family Armadillidiidae; genus Armadillidium; species Armadillidium nasatum. The sequence goes on from SEYY01004781.1 coordinate 46,822, forward strand.
TGTGAAAACTTCTTTTTGTATGGTCAGCAAGGTCGTCAAAATTGGAGAAATGTGTATATAGAACCCCCAAAGGAGGAAAGGAGTGAATGTGAAGTATGAAATTTAAAAAAAAGAAGGTTTATGGTTTATAGGATGTAGCCAAAGAATGATACCATAGTATCACAGAAATTCTAGAAGGATCAGGAGGAGAAAAAAGTCGATTGAAAACAACTATATATCATTGTAAAATAGTTAATTTTTGCTATGAAGATGAACCAATATTCAAGTGAAAATAATGGAGAAGTTAAAAAAGAAAAAAGAATTAAAATTGGAAATGAAGAAAGTAAGAAATTTACTTATGTAGGGGTGAATATTAAACACAAACAAGATTGTATAAAAATCAATCAGAAAAAAAATATATCAAGAATATAGAATGTCCAGAAATACAGAGATTTAGAGAAGATAGAGATTTGAAACCAAAAGAAATGAATAAAATATAGATCACTTGTGGGAAGAATAAATTGGTTAGCTCAACACACTCGACGAGAGATAATGGTAGTGGTGAGTCTGCTGAGTGAAAGTTTTAAAAATGGTAGAGCAAGTGATATGAGAAGAATGATAAAAGTGATAAAGAAACTAGAGGAAAAAGATGTGAAGTAGTCCTGAACAGGCTGGAAGGAGAAAGGATAGATAATGTAGGATAATGTAGGAGATGGAAATTCACAGATGGGGTATGTAATTTATATTAATTATTTATTTGCTAAGTTCATAGCTGTGCACAGCACAAGGATGAGAATATTACTATATTTATATATATATATATATATTATATATTATATATATATATATATATATATAATATATATATATATATATATATATATATATATATATATATATATATATATATAGTGTATATGTATGAATGTATATAAATCTAACACTTCCTCTTTGAATAGGGCTCTGCCCATGAGCTGTGGTGATGTGTAAAATAAAAAAAAATTAGCCTGAAAGATGAAAAAGAAAACAGATTTCCAATAATGTGGAAATCAAAAGTGATGAGGAGAATGGCAAAGTCCACTATTGAAACTGAAGCACTAAGTGTGGGAGAAGCTGCGGAAAATGTGTGCTATTGGAAAAATGCTTGGCTGGAGATTATGAATCAGAGAGGAGAAATATCAATAAATATAAATACATATAAAAACACTGGAGAGAGCCATGAAATCTATACAGGGGTTTCGAGTAAACGATTGAGGGGGATATAGTTGAAGTGAAAGAGTTGCTAGAGAGAGGAGATTGAATCAGTAGATTGTATTAGTGCAAAAGAACAAAAAGCAGATGTGTTAACAAAGAGAGGTGAAAGAGAATATAATTATAAAGTATGTGACTGAAAGCAAAATGGATAAAAGAGAAAAAGAAGGAGTAAGAGAAGAAAGAGTGTTAGATTATTTTCATATGTTTGTATTGCAGATGTGTAAAGGGGAGAAATGGAAATGCAGAAAGAGAAGGACTTAGAATAAGTTCTCAATGCTTCTCATCATTGTATATATGTTTAATGTTTTGTTTCTTTTCGGTTTCCAGGCGTGTACATCTCTTTTCGATTTATGTAAATAGTTTATTAAGGATAAAGAGGAGTGTCCTTGTTTTTACTTTTTTTTTTTCCTTATATATCTATCTAGGCTTAGAGTAATTTTTAAATATTTTCTGAGACAATATTGTGGACCTGGGAAGGATAGTGTGGTGAATCTGGATTTTTCCATTGGCTTTGTAGATGTTTATTGTGTTGGGAGCAGTCAGTCTAGATGGTAGAAAAGGGCACTATTAGTAATCATTCATCATAATCATATATCCCATTAATACAAGATACGGTAACAAAGAGAAGATACTTTGTGTAAATGTAAGTAATTCCTTTATTGTATTTCCAATTGTAGAATTTATTAAATGGTGTTAAGTTAATTAATTACATTTCACAAACTTCTTAAATTAATTTTTTGTCATTATTGTGAGACACTTACCAATATCTATTCCAATAATATTGTCATTCATCTTCCCCAAAGAAGTTTTGTGACAAGTCAAATTTAAAAGATCTTCAATCCATAATAAGTAATTCATTCTCAATGGTAAGGTTGGAACAAGTCTATTATCAGGGATATTTACCTAAAAAAAAAAAAAATTTTAAATAAAAAAAAAAAAAAAAAAAAAAGTTAAAAAAAAATTAAAAAAAAATTTTAATATTTAAAAAAAAAAGAAAAAAAAAAGGAATTAATACCTATAAAAAAATAAAAAATTTATGTTAATATTTAACAATTAAAACCTATCTTAAGGTGTACAAGACAGAGTAAAAATTAAAGGGTATTTAACACAATAAACACAAATTAAATATTACCTTTAATCCAAAATCTTTATGTAGTAAGGAGGTTGTTAAAGCTCTTACTGCTTCACTTTTCTTAAAATCAAGAAAGGCTTTTCCTCTAAAATCAAATGTACAATAAGCCCGAAAATCTGGATAAAGAATTGCCAACTCTTTGAAGCTAGGTAGAGTTTTGTAGGGATTTCTTGGATGCATAAATTTATTTAGAGGTGGAAGTTGCTTCTTTTTTCCTCCACCCATTATTATTATTATTATTTGTATTATCCTTTAGAGAGAATTTTAAAGATATACTATTAAAAGAACTTACAAAAAATTAAACTTCAATTTTGACTCAAAAGTTCATTTAGAAATGTGCAGACACAAACAAAATTTTTATAGTACTCCAGGCTGTAGTTCCATCAGAAAATTAAAAACATTTATTTTCAATAATTAATTATAATCAATATGTAAATAAATATATTTCTAAAAAAAGTCATATCTACTTAAAATAAATTTCCAAAATTATTAAAAATTAATGCATTTATAATAAATGTTGAAATCTGATCTGTTAAAAAATATTAATCAAACAAATTTGATAAATGAAATTCAAAAAAGTTTACTTATTTTTACCCTACTTTTTGAAATTCAAAATTGTGTAGTTTATTCTAGTAATAGTTAATATTTTCCAAATACTAAAAACACAATGAATGCTAAATAAGTATATAAAGATTAAATGTGATGCATGTGGCATATTATTTTTTGCCTCAAACGAATTTTCATAATAGATTATTAAATGTTTTTTATAACTTAAATCATATTGTACACATCTTTTGATAAAATCATATGACAATACTAGATTCATTTTAAATAGCTAATTGTACAAGTTAAACATGTATCTATCATTTTTAAATTTGGTCTTCAAATTTAAATTTCAAAACAGCAAAATGTAACTTGTAATTTATAAAAATTTTTAAATCTGGCAAATTATTTAATGGGATGACAATCCAGGCATGAAATCAAAATATTTTTTTCACTGGTAGTTCTAGTCTCTAATTTTGTTTTACTCTCTTCACGGGTTAACTTTTAACTCAATAAAAATAAAAATAGCAAAATTTATTTCATACTAAGATTACCTTATACAATATTTAAATGGATTGTGTGTAATATAAAATATACAATTTATAAAGTTTTCAATAATTTAATGATAAGTTACTTTACTTATAAACTTAAGCCTATTCTGAGTAAAAATGAGCCTGGAATTAGAGTTGTTTACATACTGGTATGCCTAACTAATTCAAATTTTGTATTTTTAACCATTTTAAGAAAATGATATAGACAGCAAAATGGTATACAGGTTTATCAAACTATTTTCTAACCTTGATATTCATTCAAATAAATGGTACACAAACATCGTCTATAGTAGACTTTAGCCACTGTACCCTTAACCTAAGAGTACTATAGTGGGGAGATTACTTTCTCACTCCATTTCAATATACCAATATTTATATAATTTCCAATTTTGATTATCATTATAACTATAAATTGATAGGCAATTTTCAGACTCAGGTGAGCCACTTTTGACTTCTAAATCATTTCAACTCTATTGAAGCTATAAAAAAAAATTTCGACCTATATATTAATTAATTAAATAATGTCTAATGGAAACATAAAGATAACTTTATATTAAATAATTATATTAAAATTAGATTGAATTAGACTTTGGCTTAATGGCACGCTATGACTCATTTGATCTTCAATCCACAGCACTAACACTTTCTCCATTTCAGCAATAACATTCTTCCGTTTTCTTATTTTAGGGTTCACTGGAGTAGCACTTTTAATTTCTTTCAAAATCTTTTCCTTAGAGTTAGTAACTGTGCTTACTGTTTGCCGAGCTAGGCCTAGCCTACAGCCTATCTCAGCGTTCGAAATGCCTTGGTCATGTAAGTGAATCATTTCTAACTTTTTTTCCAATGAAAGTGACTTCCGACTCTTCTTTTCACTAGTCTTAAGGGCCATGTCTATATGGATATACAGTGAAGGTATGTATACGTAATATAAATATATATCAACACAATTGTAACACTACTGTATTAAATTTGGCGGTCAAGTTGAGAGCGATGCACGTGTTATGAATGCTGTGTTCAAACTGAACTGAACACTGCATGGGAAATTTGTTGATTAAAAGCTGTACAGCACATGGTTGCTGTAAGAGTGAGACAAGCGCCGAAAAATATTTTAGTGCCGTATGAGTGAAGCGCCGTAAAACAAGGTATGCCTGTATAGAAATATTTATATACTGAAACCGATATATCAATGCAAATTTTTAGATATTTGTATTACTATTATTTATCTTTCATTCCATTTATATCTATTAATATTATTACTACTACTATTATGATTACCATTCTAATTATTATTTATTTTTCTAATGTATTTAGTTCGACTTATCATAACCTGAATAACTGATATTGCAGTGTGATTCAGTCCTAACTGATAGATAGAATATTGCTATGGGATACAGGCTTACTGCTGTATTATACCATATATATATATATATATATATATATATATATATATATATATATATATATATTATATATATATATATATATATATATATATTATATATTATATATATATATATATATATGCAACTAATCTGTTGAACAAATTAAATCCTATATCTTTAATATTCATCTTAAAATGAAAAGACTAAAGCACTTTACAAGGAAAATTATTAAAACTATCGAAATTTCAAAATATTGCTATAAAAAATATCGATATATAAGGTCAGACAACTTCTTAACCTAAGCATATATATTATTAAAATTATTAAATTATTAAAAATTAAAATTAATAAAATTATTACAAAAAAAATGTGTTAAAATATAAAAATTTTCATTATTAAAAAATATACTGTTACAAAATTATATCATTTTAAAACGGAGCTTAAATATTAGCCCACGTGATGTGCGTGTAATGCGATGCGCAGAATTAAAAATAATATAAAGAATTAGAATGACGAATTAGTTCAGTATAATATAGAATACAGTATAAGTATAAGTACAGTTATTATGTTAAAGTGCTTATGTACTTATATTAATTTATGAAGTCATTGAAACTATTGTTAAAAGTGCAGTGTTAAAAGAAGTTATTAAAACAGTTGCTGTTAAATACAGTTTGTTTAATTACTGTTGTAATAATTTATGTTAAAATACTACTATAAAAGTGATAAATTATTTCACAAACAAATTGTCGGTGTTAATAAATTCTGGCAAGTGAAGTTTATAATGTTATTATGTAATTGTAAAACTAAACTACGAATTTAAAGATAAGTATACCTTAAGACTAGTTTATAGCTTAAGGGTGGTCAATATTTTAATTATTGAAAGTTGATCTTCAAGAAAGTCATCTGAAAAATAATCTATTCATAACCTTCTGGTTCTCTTGGGTATTGTTCAGGGTATTTGGCCATTTACTTTGGGTTAATGCTTATGGGGGCTGGAGGGGGGATTTATTTGAAGGTAAGAGGATTGATTTTCATGTAAAATATTGAATTTAAAAATAATAAATATACCAAAAGTTTAATATATATATATATATATATATATATATATATATATATATATATATATATATATATATATATATATATATATATATATATATATATATATATGCTGTCTTGAATCTGATTGTAAAAAAAATGATGGTGAAATGAAACACATCATCTTTGAATAGGACAACTGAATATCAAAAAATAAATTTTAATCATTTGAAATTTTTAATTTTTTTTTCTTACAAAATATCCTTTGCCGTTCCCTGATTAACTGAAAAATATAATATTACGATCATCATTTTCTCTACTTTGGTTGGCAGAGTCGAAAAAAAATTTGTAGTTCCATTCTAAATTATTAACAATTTATTTTATAATCACTTCCTCTACATAGGTAGGCTGAGTAGAAAAAAAATCGCAGTCCCATTCTTAATTATTACCAAAAACATTAATTTTAACTAATTATTTATTCATCATTTTTCTAAATAAAAATGATTAGTTTTAAAGTGAAGAATGATTCGAATCCATGAGAAATTTAGATTCAAAACAAAACCACAACTTCAAGCTTGCAACGTTCTACAATGTTCGGTAAACCGGCCCATCAGCTAATTAATTTACTTTTTTTTTCTTAATTAGAATTTTTGAACAAACTCTTTACATACTTTCACTATTTCATCTACTGGTACAATTTTCAATTCTTCATTTCTCACTTATAATGAAGAAAAAAATACTATTAAATTTCAAATCATATTTATAAAGTTGTTTTCACCAAGATTGTTTTGTCTTTTTTCAATTTGGCATCATTAACATGTTATAAAAACTGTTTTTGTGCTTTCACTGATTTATCCAGTGTATGTATTTTATCTTATTTATATAGTGTATATATTTTATATGTATTGTAAGTTCTCCTTGTTTGTAGAGTTGGTGGTTGTTTTTTGTATCGATGTAACACATTTTTTCTAAAAGAAAAAACTCCCATCCTAAATCATTCTCACTTTTTAAAAATCATGGTCAGGTCAACACGTCATTAAAATGTAAAAGTTTTCGCTTGTTTATTACAAGTCTTCAAAATCAAGGTTTAAGGTATGAGTTATATATTTCTTTTTTTTCAAAATCTTTCTAACTATCATTTTCATTGCCTTCTACTCAAATATATAACTCGTAACGTTCTTAATTATATGGGATTCGTATATGAAAGAACTTCAAAACCAACAAAACTTTTGAAAAAGTTCATAGTAAGTCATCTCTTATTTTTTAATTAATTATAAACTAATTATGACCCTTCTTTTTCAGGTCTTCAAATAAAAGCTCAAACCCAGAGTTTTTATAATGTTGCCACTTCTTATACTAAACTTCAGTAAGTTTACTTCAAAATTTTCAACAGTTTTTTTAAAACGGAGTGGTTTTTAAAATATTTCAAATGTAATATTATTTATATTTTCTCGTCAAACAAAGAGTTAAAGTCAATTTTGTAGGTGAGTTGAGATATTTTATTTTCCTTAAACCTCACTACCTTTTCTTTCAAATAAATTTCCAACTTTACCTCTATCGTTCTCAAATTGTACATTAATTAAAGAACTTACAAAAGAAACATTCTTCGAAGCGAATCACAGTAAGTGTCCTATATTATTTAATTGAATCGCTTCTCTCAAGTCTTCACTTTCAGATCAAAGCTTTTAAACTGAGCAAAATTCAGTATAAAAACTGTTTATATGCTTTCACTAATTTATCTAGTGTATATACTTTATATATATTTTTTAAGTTCTCCTTGATAGGAGTTTGTAGAGTTGGTGGTTTGTTTTTTTGTATCGATGTTGCACATTGTTTCGAAAAACTCCCGGCTTTACAATGATCAAAGTCTAGACGCTACCAAAATGTAAATTTTTTTGCTTGTTTATTAGAAGTCCTCAGAATTCAAAGAAATAGGTATGATATATATATTATATATATATATATATATATATATATATATATATATATATATATATATATATATATATATATATATATATATATATATATATATATATATATATATATATATATATATATTATATATTATATATTATAAACTCTTTCTAACTGTCATATCTATTGCCTTCTACTCAATATATAACTGCGCAACGTTCTTATTTATATGGAATTCGTATAAGAAGGAACTGCAAAGGCAAAAAAAACTTTTGAAAAAGTTCATAGTAAGTCTCTTCATTATTTAATTTTAACACTAATTATGACCCTTCTCTTTCAGGTCTTATAATAAAAGCTCAAACCCAGAGTTTTTATATCAGTGTAAGTTCTTATATTTTCTTTTTTCCTTTTTTGTAGGTTTTCAGCTGCTAAAGTTTAGCTTTTTTATTGTTAGTATTAGTTTACCTTCTCTTGGCCCAAAAGTTAGGGTAAGTTTGGCTTCCTCTTTCTTGTTTGACTTATATTAATTTTCAATTGGTGTTACAATATTTTCACAAGATAATTCAGTCTCCGATTGATTGAGGAATCTGTTAGGATTCTTGTAGTCATCTAGTGAACCTCAGCAATCAATTTATCTTGAGAATTTGATGTCTTGTTTAAATTTTGTTCAAAGTTTCTTCGTGATGATCGAAGATTGATGATCTTTTGATCTCCAAATACTAAAATAATTACCTACAATAATTTGTACACAAATCTATTTGAGCAAGAATATTAGTAAAAGTGATTTATTTTAAAAGAGCCCTTAGCCTGACTCTTCCAATTTTATTTCACGTTACCATTCAAGATTGTCGAAGCAAAAATTAGTTAGACTGAAATATATATCTTAAATTTTCTCTGTCACATGATGTATACAAACATTTACAATTAGGCTAGGTTTACGTTTGAAATGTATAGATTTATTTACAAACTATTACGGATTTTGTTTTAGCATTTTCTGTAGATCATTAGCTTGTTTTAAATTATGCAAATTAATTATTATCAATTATTTATAATTTAATTGGTTCCAGTGCTTTCAATCATGGTTACCATCAGTTTTAAAAAATCTCTATTTGCTTCATACGCTACCTTATTTTTCTATCTATGTGCATTCTGATATTGATTAAATTAAGCGATTGCTTAAATTAATTAAATGAGTGATTAAATTAGATTTCAATATATATTAACTTTTGTTTATATGAATCAGTTGATATTTCTTTACAGGCTGTTTTCGACAAAATTTGAAGGGTGTGTTCAACGGTCAAGATTCTTTAAATATCTTAAGGATTCTTGAAACGAAGTGTTCCATGAATCAAGATCTTTAAATGCTGTTACAGCAATATTATGCTCACTGCAGAGAAAATTGTAGATCGAAATTTCTATCTTTAATTTTCGCTGCTTGAAATTTTGAATGGTCAAGTAATGTAAACAAGCATCGTGGAGTTAGGTTTTTGTAGTTAAGTCAATCAATGCCTTCTTTTTAAAAATTTACTTACTCAAATAGATTTGCATAAAAATTATTACTTGTAATTATTTTAGTATTATTTTATCAATAATTTGTTTTAAATGAAGCAAATTAATTATCAATTTTCTTCGGTTCCAATGCTTTTAATCTTGGTTGTGTCAAAGTCTTTTTAAAATCTTTCTTTGCTCCATGCATTGTATATATTATTTTCCTATTTATAGTCTTTCTGATATTGATTAAATCAATTGATTGTAAAAATTAATTAACTGATTGATTAAAGTAAATTTTAATATTTATTCACAGTTGTTTTCATAGGTTCTCTTGCTATTTGTTTCCAGTTATCTGTTCCACGAAATTCAAGATTCAAGATTTTATCTGCAGGTTTTGAAAATATCGCTGTAGCAGGATATCAATCCAGGTTTTCCTGGAGCACACTTGTAATAATACCTTTTGTTTAATATAAAAACTCTTTATATACTTTTACTATTTTACCTACTAGTCTATTGTATATTGTATTTCCATTTTCATAATGATGAAATTCTATTAAATTCTACATTATGAGTTTCGAAAAATTGATTTATCATAAGTGGCAACACTATTACTAGAATAAAATTTCAGGCACGTTGCTGGAATATCTTACCCTTTCATTACCGCATCGTTTAAAGTTTTGTAAATGTGATGTTTATATTTTCTCATTTTTAACAAACAATTCAAATTAAAGTTTCTAGATGAGTTGAAGCAAAAATTTCCTTTCGTTATACCTTCCTACTTCATCAATTTTTATACTTAATTAACCTACCTCTAAAATTCTAAGTTTAAATTTTGCGGCACCTCAAGGAGAATCAGTTTCTTTGAAATCAATTATAAGTTCTGGCTTTGGATATAATTAATTAATCTTCAATTTTCAGATTAATATTTTAACCTATACAACATGGTCGGTAGATTTTTATAGTAAAGAGAATTTAAATTATACCAATTAAATATTGAACTGGTTATCATATGACCTTAGAAAGAGGTATTGGTCAATAATGTATTGAGCAGGGTTGCATTATAAAAATTAAATTATATAAATTAGTTGATTTTTTTATTTAATTGATTTTCTACATTTTTTTTAAATAACGTAGCTGTCTTCATATTTTTAAGTTTAAAATATTATAAGAGAGATTTAAAAGAGAAAATAAATTAAAATTAATATAAATTAAGGCATTTTATTGGGCTGGGAGAAAAAATTAATCAACGTCCGATATTTTTTGCTAAATTATTGAAACCTGCAACACTGTTTTACTTTTGAATTCTGGCTTTAGATATTTAATGTAAAACGCTGGTGAGTTATATAAAATTTATTAATTTTAAAATTTCAATGGCAATGTTTTATTCAATTTTAATTATTTTTATTTATTCATTTATTTTTTTGTAAGCTGTACTAGTAGGACCGTGATGCAACAACCCTTATTAATCACAAATTTCATTTAATTAAAAAGAATAAAAAAAATAAATAAAAGCTATCTAGTATCTATAAATATAAACTTATTCAAAAAAAAAAAAAAAAAAATTCCCTGTAGTTAATTTGTTTCATAGAACTATGTAGTACTGTAGAGGTGATTTAAAAAAATGGAATAAAAGGGAATGAAGCTTTAGGGTTGAAACAAAGTTTACCATATATAGGGTAAACTTTGGTTGAATATGAACAGCATTCAGCAACTACCGCAAAATAAATTTTTATCCAAGATGAAATTTTTTTAAAAAAATTGAATTAATCAGACCAATTTACTTACATTTAATATTCCATTTAAAGCTCTAACTGTCTCTATTTACTTATTTTCTAATTATAGAAATTAATGTTTTACTTTTCTTCAAAATATAAGTGCCGAGAGTTCCAACGCTAAAAATAAATATTTTTATTTTATTTTAATATTTATCTTAATATAATAATAAAAATTAAATAACAGCGCAAACCATAAAATATTTTTTTTGAATAATAATATAATATATAAAAAATTTTTTTTTGAAATAGTTTGTACTTTTTAAAGAAATAATAATTTAAATAACTTTATTAAAGCTAATTAGCTAATTATATATTCTTATTTACTATATTTACTTTATAATTATTACTTGGCGAATAAGCTAACCAATTAAAATACTTGTATCTAAAAAACTCAATAAAGTCAAAAGAAGAAAAAAAATCATGAAAAAAAAAAAAAAAATAAATATATATATTATATATATATATATATATATATATATATATATATATATATATATATATATATATATATATATATATATATATATATATATATATATATATATATATATATATATATATATATATATATATATATATATACAAGGGCATTTGTGTATTTTAAGTACTAATTATTCTATAGCAGTTAATTTAAAGACTAAATGAGAGGAGACAAAAATAATAGATTGGATAAATGAAGTACATAAAAAAATGAAGCAAAGTTTAGTAATGTGCAGCAGCCAGATTGGTGAAATATATTTTTGCCAAATTATAAACGGCAAAATGAATGATAATACACTTTGTTGACAATGAGTATAAACATTTTCTTTCTAATTCATCAAAACATGAAAAAGAATAAAGATCCAACAGCCAGAATCAACAGACACTCTATCAGAAATTATATGGAGTGTGCAATAAAATGGCAAAGTGAATATTATTATGAAAAGCATCGTTCAGTCATAAGACCAGTCACTAAAGTGTTCGATATATTTGATGAAACTGGTGAAAAACGGTTGTTAACAAAATTTAAATTAGAGTTTATACCTCCAACAGGCGTTAAAGCTGAAAAGACATAATCAGCTGCAAAACTCTATGTGAATGGAACTAAAAACTCGACTGTGTGGTAACTATTTGTTTCCTACGTTCATATCATTAAATAAAATTAAAGTGATATATAGGCTATATAAATTTTCGAAATTTCAGATTTCATGTGCCTAATTTTTTGAAAATGTTAAGAGCAACATAATTTTTTTTTTTACAAGGAAATTATTATTATTTATCATGAGAGTTCAAATTACATTCGTTTCATTCATTTATAAAATAATTAATGGATATGTGTAAATAAATTTATTATTTAAATCTTTATAATCCATTGCATTAATTCCTTTTTCAAGGTATGAAAATATTAACTTTATATAAGTATATCCTTTCATATCCCGAAATCAAGTGACAACGACATTATAATCAGGAATCCCGCGATAGGAAAAATGATTCAAAATGATAATCACACAGTCCGAGAGTTATGTAAGAAAACCGTATTGGCAATCTGAGATAAAATTAACATCTTTCCAAGCACTTCCTGTAATGGATTGATTCAAAAACTTTGAAAATAATGAAAATTAAAGAAGGCTGAAAGTGGTTCCTCTTCTTAGGAGAAGGCTGAATGAATGCAGGATTCCAGCAAAAGAAGGGAAGAAGCGAGTGATGCATCGGAGCACCGACAAAGCCGGAGATCAAGCCTTTTTACAACTTTAAGGCTCCGGCATGAGACCTTCTCCTTTTCGGTCAGGAGTTTTGTGCATGGGCGTCGCCAACTTCCAAGCTAAGGGGGAGGGGGCAGCTTATAATATTAAAGAACTTACAAGGAAAGAAGCAGACAAATTAAACTAGAAGCATTTGTATTGAAAAGGAAATAATTAATATTTAGCTAACTTTTATTTTATTAATACTATAGAATATCAAATACAATATGTAATGAGGAAATATTCACAGTATGGAACAGTTGAAAATAATTGATATTATTAGAAAAGTAATTTTCTTGAGTTCATGGCAAATTTATCAACTCCTGTTTGAATAAAGTGATCATAATTGTCAAGCACAAATTTTCTGTGTACTCTCATCATAGCCAGCCCATTTAATCTATCCTCTCACATTGTGCTTCGTAGTCAAGTCTTGATCCTTCGCAGAGTACTGAAAGAACACTCTACTGGACTCTTGGTGCATGGCTGGGAGAGTAGTATCAGCAGAGCCTTTTTCGTTGTCGGAAAGAAAGATTGTCTCCTTTAAGACTTGGAAGACAACAAGATCTTTTAGTTATTCACTACTTAGTTTCTTTTCCTTCCAAATTTTGTACTAAAGTTCCAGCTCTGCTTCTTAGTCATCTAAATAGTAAAAGCTGTAAAATGAAGCTGTCCTTTCCTTTAATTCATCGATTATCAACTACTAATTGAATAAAGTGATCATAATTGTCAAGCACAAATTTTCTGTGTATACTCATCATAGCCAGCCCGTTTAACCTATCCTCTCACGTTGTGGAAAACATGTGGAAAGGATGTAAATATCTCAATGCAAAGGCAGGTGTACTTTTATTAGAAAACCGTAATTCTAAAGAAGAGGTTATATAGAATCCAGATACAGAATTATTATGAATCTGCTCCAGAACTCCGTGGGATTTGTTGCTGGATGGTTGCTGCTGCCTACCAACAATCCGTAGCATATCTAGATCTACTCCAGTTGCTCGGCGATTTGATTAGCTCCTTTTAACACTTCACTGGTGATTTTGTCTTCATTCTTATGATGGTGCCTAATCATTCCACAATGAGTTGAATGTGCTGCGAGGTTTTGACGATATCACAGGTCTTGGACTGGAGAGCGTTCACAACTGACTCTAACACCGCAGAGTACTGCAGCCATGATGAATGACTACTTATATGCCGCTGAATGCACCTGAAAAGCGCTCTTTCTTGTGGCCGCATTTCCTTTAATGGAAATGGTTTCTAACGCTTGATTATAAAAAAAACAAAATTATTAATTATTATAGAAAATTATTATTATTATTAAGGAGAAAAAATAAAAAATTTGATACTTAATTATAATTTTTTTCAAGTTTACTTAAAAAAGATGTGTAAAAAAAACTATGAAAGAGTGGGAACTTTATACATTATTAAAAGATTATATATATAAATATAAATATATATATATATATATATATATATATATAATTAAAAATATATTAAAAAATATATATATATATAATATATAATATATTATATAGGAAATATTGGGAGTAAACTACATTTGCTGAGATTTCTTCCTTCTGTACTATTTAAAATGTTGAGCCAAGTCTGAAATAAAAATTGTAGACTTTAATTTTTTGCCTTGTCTCATAATAAAACTTGATTTAATAATCTAATTTTAAAATATATTTTTTAAA
>SEYY01004782.1:0-12500 GCA_009176605.1 Armadillidium nasatum
TCTTCTGCAGGAAAGGCCCCTTTCTATTGAAAAGAAACGTTTGTGGAATTTCGTTGCTGCAAGCTGGTCTGCCTCAATGATTGATGCACTCGTGAGAGGGGTCCCTCGGAGTTTGTAGAACGAATAAAGGAGGTGATTCTCTCTGACATGGAAGCATACATTCCATTTTCTTTCCCTTCTGCGAAACCTAGCAAACCTTGGTTTAACTCTGCTTGTTCTCGCACTATCCGCCGCAGGAATATTGCCTTCAGGGATTACCATCGTCTTCAAACTCCAGAAAGTCATGCTACTTATATTTCATCCCGGAATCGTGCAAAATCTATCCTTCGTAACACTAAAAATTCTTTTCTCCGTAGAAAATGCAATAATCTTTCTGGTTCCTCTTCTTTACGTTCTTTCTGGCATTTTGCAAAAAATGTCAACTCTAACTTTACTTCTTCCTCTTTCCCTCCTTTAGTATCTTCCGACGGCACAACTACTGTTTTACCTTCTTCTAAAGCTGAACCCTTCGCTCAAACTTTTGCCTCTAATTCAACCTTAGATGATTTCGGAGCTATACCTCCTCCTTCAATTCCCTCCAACTCATTTATGCCTAAAATTAGAATTTCTTTTGAAGATGTCATTTCTGCTCCCTCTGAGTTTGATACTAAGAAGGCGTATGGTCCCGATGGTGTTAATCCTGTTTTCAAAACTTGCATTGGTAAAACTAATTCGTCTTTGTCTTTCTTCTTTAACTTTCTCTTCTTGCTGGAAACGTGCGCTCTTCGGCTTGAAGGGGAACCCCTCTCAATCCTCTAACTACCGTACTATTTCTTTTACCTCCGTTCTCCCTAAAGTTTTCGAATCTATCTTTAACTGGAAGATTTGGAAACATCTCAATTCTTCTAATCTTATCTCTGATAGCTAGTATGGCTTTCGTAAGAAAGGCTCTACTGTTGATCTTCTTTCCCTTCTTTTTGACTCTTGGTCCTCCGCTCTTCGGCATTTCGATGAATTCGATGTTGCGATGGACATGTCGAAAACCTTAGAAAGAGTCTGGCACAAAGCTTTGATTTGTAAACTTCCCTCTTTCGGTATCTATCCTTCTCTCTAATTTCCTTTCCAGTCGTTCTATAGCAGCTGTTGTAAACTACCACCGTCCTTCTTTTGAATCTTTAATAGTGATGTTCCTCGAGGATCTGTCCTATCCCCAACACTTTTTTCTTCTTTTCATTAATGACCTTTTTCTATTACTTCATCTCCTATCCACTCCTATGGTGGTGACTCCTTCCTTCATTACTCCTTTCAGTTTAAAAGACGCCCCTCCCAGCAGCAACAGTTAATAGACTCGAGAAGGGTAGCCTTGGGGTAACTAACCTCTGATCTTTCACGTATTTCAAATTGGGAACAGAAGACTTCGATGATTTCAATGCTTCAAAAACTCAGTTCCATCAACTATGACATCTTCGAAAACACTCAACTCAAACCTTCATCA
This sequence comes from Armadillidium nasatum, assembly GCA_009176605.1. Lineage (NCBI taxonomy): Eukaryota > Metazoa > Arthropoda > Malacostraca > Isopoda > Armadillidiidae > Armadillidium > Armadillidium nasatum. The sequence goes on from SEYY01004782.1 coordinate 1,475, forward strand.
GTCCTCAATATTCTCGGTGTTTCTTTTTCTCGTCATTTTTCTTGGAAATATCTCATTACTTCTCTTTCTAAACTAGCTTCTAAGAGGTTGGGTGTTTTTATTTTTTTCAGATCACCACCACTCACGGACAGAGCCCTTTTCAAGGACGGGGAACACACAGAAGAAAAAACTCACTCAAACACACACCTAACGCATATCCCTCAGGTGGGCACAGACGGAAGCCTTGAATAGTGGATGATTAAATGCAGGAGGAAAAATAGATGATGGTAGAGAGTTCCACAGAATAGAGGTGGCTGAAAAGGAGGCACCACAACGGGCTTGCCTGGGGTTTCTCACATCCACACAAAATTGGTGAAAGCAGGGCACCACTTTTGGAACGAGGACGACGCAACGGTGGAGGAATGTAAGAGACCAATTTCCTCGAGCACCTGCCATTGTAGTACCTATAAAAAAGGGATAGTGCGCCAACGTCACGTCGCAGAGATAGGGTGTCAAGAAAGTTTGAAAGCAGGGGACAGTTTATTAATCTTTTAGCTTTAGATTCAACCCTATCCAGAAGAAAGGAAGAGCCGGAGGCCCCACCAAATGTGAGAACAGTACTCCATACAATGGCGAATAAGATCCTTATATATTTGGAGTAACTGCTCAGAAGAGAAAAATTATCGCAGTCTGAAGAGAACTCCCAGCTTCTTAGAAGCCGTTTTAGCAACCATTGTGATATGAGGTTTTCAAGACAGTTTATTGTTTATGTTTAGACCAAGAATGTTAATGCTAATTACAGGTGAGACGGGAGAACCATCGAAGAGGATAGGTAAGTTAGGAGGGGTTTTTGAGAGGGAGATGTGAAGAAGTTGAGTTTTTAAAGAGTTGAATCAGCAAGCAGCAGCAGGAAATGACCCCAGCAGGAAATCCCATCCAGATCGGCAAGAATAGAATAGGAAAGTTAAAGACGAGAAGCAACGCTAGAAGCAAAAGAGGGAGCAGATTTGAAATGAGTAGAAGAATGCATAGTTGAGTCATCAGCACAAGAGTGAACAGAGCTAGAAGTGCAATTGAGAAGATCGTTAATGAAAAGTAAGAATAAAATTGAAGATGAAACAGAACCCTGAGGAACACCACATTTGACAGAAAAAAAGGAAGAGGTCGCTCCATCTACAAGTGCCGAAATGGAACGATCTGAGAGAAAACTAGACAAGAGTAAGCAAAAGGAAGGGAGCTTGGAGAACAGCAACGCATGCCATATCCGGTCAAAATCCTTTGATATGTTAAACCCCAACACACAAGACTCCCCGAAATCCCTAAGGGCAGACCAAAGATCAGTAAGATAGGAAAGTATGTTCCCAGTTGACCTCGAGCTTCAAAAGCCATACTGGTGATCTGAGAGAAGAGAATGAAGCTCCAAATGATCTAGGAAATGACAGTTGAGGAGAATTTCAAAAATTTTAGACAGAATACAAGTGAGAGCTATAGGTCCATAGTTAGAAGGGTCAGAGCGGCTACCTTTTTTTCGGGAACGGCTGAACAAAAGCACGCTTCCAGCATTGAGGAAAAGTATTAGTATTAAAGCATAGATAGTAGAGCTGAACGAGGACAGGCGCTAATTCGGAAACACACTCCCTAAGAACACGAGGGGGAATGCCATCTGGGCCACTGGCATTCCTGACGTTCATAGATTTCAGGATCCCATGCATCCAATCATGAGTAATTACAGGTAGAGACATGGGACTCCTGAGAGGAGAAGTAGGAGGAGGAATGTCAGAATCGAGCAGGGTGAGAATTAGATGAGAAAAAGAGGCCGAAGAGATTAGCCTTTTCAGAGGGAGTATTCGCAATAGAACCATCAGAGCGAATAAGAGGAGGAAAGGCAGATTTACAGAAGTTATAAGAGATATTTTTGACAAGGGACCAGAAATTTTTATCAGTAGGGGAGCCAAAGAGGTCAGCGCACTTCCTTTTTAATGAAAGTACGCTTAGTCCGTTGAAGAACATCCCTGCAACGATTTCGAGCTGAATGAAAATTATCAAGAGTGATAGGAGAAGAAGAGTTTTTCCATTCACCATAAGCATTGTCTCTCTCACGAAGTACAAGAGAACAATTATACATGAATTGTTGTATAATTTTTTGGATATATTTCCTATACAAATTTCCATCAAAAATCTATTTTTAAAATTCTGTATAAAGTACATTATTTTTTTAGTGTTGTACTTAATATATTAATAATACAGTTTGTCACTACATATATAAAAGTATAAGAAGGGTACAGAAATATTTTCTATACATAGAAAAATTTACTTTTAATTATTTATTTATTTTTTTACACATCATCACCGCTCACGGGCAGAGCCCTATTCAAGGATGGGGTTTTAAAGAAGCACTCTTCTAGGGTAAAGATCTGGATGTTTGCAATGAAATTCAACGCCCTTCAGGGTAGATTTTAAGTCGTGTAGACCTAATTTTTCAATAAAAGTATAGATTTTGACTGATTTTATACTTCACACCAATTTACTTAAAATTTGATAATTTTTAAAATCGTCATCTCAAAATTTGATTTTCTTTTTTTTAATACTCAATTTTTGAATTTTTTCACAAGCTTAAAATCTCCTCCTCTTCACAAACTCTTCTTAAGCAACTTTTCCTTCCCCAATTCTGATGGTAAAAAACTCTCCTTTACTTTTAATTATCTCTTTCCATTAATTCCTTTTCTGGTTTCTTCTCTTCCTTACTGATTTTATTACGTCTTCTTCCTAAACATCCAAATCAATAAATACTGAAAACTATATATACTAAAAAAAAAAATATAAAAAACTATATATACCTATACCTGTATATATATATATATATATATATATATATATATATATATATATATATATATATATATATATATATATATATATATATATATATATATATATATATATATATATATATATATATATATATATATATATATATATATACTTATATATATATATAGAAGTATATCACTGATCAATTAATTAAAATTTATGTTATGCAATTTAATTTCTAGTTGCATTCGACAATTTTATTAAGTACTTTATAATATTGATTTGAAGTACATCAAAATATAAAGCTATTTTGATATAGTATAAGAATTTAATATTTTTAAATTATTAAATATAATAATATAATAATTTTCGATATCCAGGTCTGCAAAGAGAAGGAGTTATTACATAAAAAGGAAGGTCACTGGGTCAAAATTTAGAATATAAATCGTAAATGAGTCAAGCACTAAAAAATTGTTTTTTGTTGGAACTACTTTTTTATGCGTAATGTGAAGCTACTTTCTTAAACATATAATGTGTTTTTTTCCATATTTATTTTTTTAGGCGTTGAAATATACTGAAAAAAGGGTTGGGGATTTTTTTATGTATGAAACAAATTAAAAAACTCATGATTTTTTTGATTTTATTGATTTTTTTTTTTTTGTTAACAAGTCTTATTATTAGTGCCTAAGTAATAATTAATATGTAAATGTAGTAAATAAGTAAATATAATTAGTTTAATTTGGTATGTTATTTAAAAATAATTTAATTAAATTAAATTATAATTATAATTATAATTAAATTATTTTTATATGAAAATAACGAAAATGCGACTGATAAAACTAATTTTCTGAGTTTAAATTTTAAATTTTAAAGAAAACAAGTAAACTATATTATATTATTATTTTTAAAAATATTTTACTGTTCTGTGCTGTTATTTAATTTTTATTATTGTACTAAGATAAATATTAAAATAAAAATATTTATTTATTTTTAGAGTTGTAACTCTCAGCGCTTACATTTATGAAGAAAAATAAAACATTAATATCTAAAATTAGAAGTATATTAAATAGAGACAGTTAGAGCTTTGAATAGAATATTAAATGTAAATGAATTGGTCCGACTAAATCAATTATTAAAAAGAAAAAAAATCATCTTGGGTGAAGGGGGGGGAGATTTTGTAGTAGATTGTTGAATGCACATTTCAATCCTACAAGCTTTTTATTCTCTTTTGTTCATTTTTTCATCTCTACAGTACTACATAATTCTATGGAACAAGTTAACTAAAATAAACTTTTTAAAATAAGTTTATATTTATAGATACAAGATAGCTTATATTAATTTGCAATTTTTTTTTTAACTAAATGAAATTTGTGATTGATAAAGGTTGTTGCGTCACGGTCTTACTTGTAAAAAAAAAAAAAAAAATATATATATATATATATATATATATATATATATATATATATATATATATATATATATATATATATATATATATATATATATATATATATATATATATATATATATATATATATATATATATATATATATATATAATTATAAATTAAAAAATTTTGTTTTTGAAATTTGAAAATTAATAAATATTTTATAACTCACCCGTCTCTTGAAGTAAATATCTAAAACCAAAATTCAAAAGTAAAACAGTGTTGCAATAATTTAGCAAAAAATTTCGTTGGACGTTGATGAATTTTTCCCCCCAGCTCGATAAAATACTTAAATTTATATTAATTTTAATTTATTTTCATTTTTAGTATATCATTATATTTTGAACTTAAAAATATAAAGGCATTGAAGCTATTTAAAAAAATAAAAAGTCAAAAAATTCATAATTTTTAGTAAAAATAATAAAATCACGTAAAAAAAATCAACCGATTTATATAATTTGATTTTTATTATACGTATAATAAAAATCATATTATATAAATTGGTTGATTTTTTTTACGTGATTATTTTTACTAAAAATTGGGCATTTAAATTGTGCATTTCTTATGCCTTAATGTGAAGCTACTATCTTAACATATAATGTGCCTTTTTCTTCCTTATTTATTTTTTATGGCGTTAAAAAATACTGAAAAATAAATTGTTAAAATATATATATATATATATATATATATATATATATATATATATATATATATATATATATATATATATATATATATATATATATATATATATATATATATATATATATATATATATATATATATATATATATATATATATAATATATATATATATATATATATATTATCAGTACTTTCAACGCCATAAAAATTAAATAAGGAAGAAAAGGCACATTATATATTTATGAAATTAGCTTCACATTAAGGCATAAGAAATGCACAATAAAATAATACGTCATAATAAAATCAAATTATATAAATCGGTTGATTTTTTACTTGATTTTTTAACAAAAAATCATGATTTTTTTTATTTTATTGATTTTTTTTTAAAAATTAAAAAATTATTTATTTTTAAAAAATTAAAATATATATATATATATATATATATATATATATATATATATATATATATATATATATATATATATATATATATATATATATATATATATATATATATATATATATATATATATATATATATATGACATACCTTTACGGGAATACATATAAGTATTAGTAATAAATCGGCAGTTGCAAGCGAAGCCAAAAATACATTGGTTGTCGATTTAAGACGCCGATAATTGCCGATAGTGAAAATGAGCAAAAAATTACCGATAACGCCTAAGGCGTATGTCAACGTGTAGACAATGAGGGGTGGTGCTAACTCGCTCCAGAACAACGTGTCGATCGAATCCCGATAGTCATACTCATAGTCATAGGCACTACCGTTATCGACAGTGTAATTCAGTGGTGTCGACAGACAATTTGACGTATTGTTCTGTCCGTCTAACAAAGAACTGTCGAAACATTTTATCAGTAAATCACTGTCTAAAGAATCCGTTACTAAAGTACTAACTGACGTATAATCATTTGTCACTGACATGTTGGATGTCACTTTTTAAAACACGTTCTATATATTATTGCCATGAGGTGACACAATAACTGTTCCTTTAAATTAAAATAATATATGGATTACATATATATATATATATATATATATATATATATATATATATATATATATATATATATATATATATATATATATATATATATATATATATATGTTAAACATAGAAGTTTAAAGTTTGCTATAGGGGAATCAAGCCCGGACCCTCTAACACAAAAGCATAGAGTTTTACCTCTACGCTACTTGTGGTTTAATGAATATTAGTCTGCGAGAGTGACTTTAATTTTTTAAATACTTTATATATATATATATATATATATATATATATATATATATATATATATATATATATATATATATATATATATATATATATATATATATATATATATATATATATATATATATATATATATAATATATATATATATATAATATATATATATATATATATATATATTATATATATATATATATATATTAATATATATATATATATATATATATATATATATATATATATATATATATATATATATATATATATATATATATATATATATATATATATATATATATATATATATATATATATATAATATATATATATATATATATATATATATATATATATATATATATATATATATATATATATATTATATATATATATATATATATATATATATATATTATATATATATATATATATATTATATATATATATATATATATATATATATATATATACCTTGTGTATATAACTTAAGAGACAGAACTGATCACTTAAAGTAAATGTAAGCACATCTTTCCCCTCTAACGTCCAGAGAAGGAATGAGTAAGGAAACAAAATGTGAATCTGAGCGAGGGAAATTTCTTGAAAGAAAAAGGGGAAAAAAATCATTTTTCCATTAATTGTATTTTTGTGAGTGGTTTTTCTTCTTCTCTTCTACGAATGATATTTTTTACCTTTTTTCCCCTATATTAGGGAGTAATTATTTTATCAAGGGGAAAAAAGAATGTTTAGGGGATTTTTTCTTTTTTTTTTTTTGTTTTTTGTAAAAGAATTTTTAAAGTATGTAATTTACACTCAATAACAATAAAATTTATAATTATATATATTAGTGTTGGGTTAGTTGCGGGAAACTCTATTCAGATTGTAGAGCGCTCCGAAGACCTTAGCTCCGATTTCAAGGTTCCGGAACGCTCCGTAAATCTTGTTTCTGGCTCCGCCCATGTTTCCCTTGTTCACAGCATTCTTTCTCATTTTTTTTTTTTTTTTTTTTTTTTTTTTTTTTTTTAAGGAACTGAGGTGAAAATAAACTAAAATTACAGGAATTAAAAAGCGCAAACAATATATATATAATATATATATATATATATATATATATATATATATATATATATATATATATATATATATATATATATATATATATATATATATATATATATATATATATATATATATATATACAGCACTGGTGTGATAAACAAACGAGCTATGGACTATCTACTTTACATTTAACTTTAAACACAACTATTACCATATTATTTATAGTTTATATTATTATTATTATTATTATTATTATTATTATTATTATTATTATTATTATTATTATTATTATTATTATCTTATATTATTAATATTATTCCGTTCACTTTTTTCGTTCATTTGTTTTTTATAAGATTTTTGGTCAAACCTATATTAAGTTGCTGCACCAAGTGTATATTTATATATCTTTGTTTAAATAAAAGTCAATGAATTTTATATTTTAAATTTATATATTTTAATAATAATAACAAGACCATATTAAATAATAATAATAAATAAGTATAATTAATATAATATAATAATAATAATAATAATAATAATAATAATAATAATAATAATAATAATAATAATATTTTTTAAATAATAATAATAATAATAATATTAACAAGCCCATAAGCGTATCCCGTAGGGATATGTATATGAGCTTGTTATTATTATTATTACTATTATTATTATTATTGTTGTTATTATAATTATTATTATTATCATTATTATTATTATTATTATTATTATTATTATTATTTTTAAATAGTAATTGCCTGGGGAGCATTCGAGTAACAATATAAGAATCAGGTGAGAGTCTAGGGCTTTTCGTCTCATCAACTCTCCTGCTCGCACTAATTCTCTCAACTCTCTTTCTTCCCGTCGAATTGCTATGTCACTCTCTCTTTGCTATCGCTATTACAATGGACATGGCTCTTCTGAACTCACGTCTCATACCTCCTCCATTGAGAAGGGCTCGTGCGACACCACTTTTTGCACAGTCTCATCCCTTCCCTTTCCAACTCTCCGACCCCAGTCTTAACTGCTATGCTCAATCTTACACGTACTCTACTAGTAAAGTCTGGAACACACTCCCTTTATGTGTTTCCCCAATTTCCTCTGACTTGCACACTTTTAAACACCACGTATCCGGGTTATGTCTGCCTTTAACGAGTAGGACCAAATAGTTTCCCAACTCCGGTGGATATTGATACTCCTCTGGTCTTTATATATATATATTATATATATATATTATATATATATATATATATATATATATATATATATATATATATATATATATATATATATATATATATATATATATATATATATATATATATATATATATATAATATATAAAATAATTTTTTTTAAAAAATATTAAAAAATAAAAAATTAAAAAAAAAAAAATAAAAAAAAAAAATTTTTTTTTTAATTTGAATTAAAATATAATAGATTTTATACACACATATTTTGCTATAAGAATGAAAGAGAACTATTCAGAATAATTGGTATTCGCGCACCACAAAAATACAATTCAATGGCATAGGCAGGTTAAGGAAGATACTTATATGAGTATTTAACGGAAAAAAGTATTCTGATTCAAGATCATTGGAGATAGAAACCCGATGAGAGGGTCAATAGAGATAATATTTATATATATATATATATATATATATATATATATATATATATATATATATTATATATATATATATATATATATATATATATATATATATATATATATATATATATATATATATATATATATATATATATATATATATATATATATATATATATATATAATATATATATATATATATATATATATATATATATATATATATATATATATATATATATATATATAAGTTCACATCTCACGGGCATTGCCCTATTCGAGGAGAAGAACTCTTCTAGGTAGTATATACCTAGGATCTCCAAGTGGGATCAAACCGGCGCCTACCCTCAAGCAATTTCTCAAAAGAAAGGCCCAAAGAAAGAGCTTGAGAACTGAAAGTTTAAGCTCAAATGGATCTATTAATCGTTCGTCCCTAAAAAGGGCCCAGGAAAGAGCGTAGAAACCGGCTGTGCTCAAATCATCCATTAACCGTTCGATTGATTGGTCGATTAATCGTCTCTCAGTAGACATTGTAAAATATTTTATGGAAAGAAAACAATAAAATTACTGAAGAATATCTAAAAAATAAAAAAATAAAAGAAGATACCATTTAGCAGCTAGCTATCCAGAGCGATTATATCAACTTTCTGAATATTTAGTTTCTGGAGACAAAGTTGCTAGAAATGCGTAATTATAATTAATATATATATTTTAACTGATTTTCAGATTCAAAATTTTTTTAGTTGTTTTTTTAAATTCCCCAAAAGAAAGGTAACGGAAGGAGCTTGGGAACTGAAAGTTTAAGCTCAAATCTTCCATATATTGATCTATCGATTAATCGTTCGGTCCTAAAAAGGGCCCAGGAAGGAGCGTGGAACCCGGTTGTGCTCAAATCATCGATTAATCGTTCGATTAATTGGTCAATTAATCATCTCGATCTTGCCAACTATTTATATATATATATATATATATATATATATATATATATATATATAATATAATATTATATATATATATATAATATATATATATATTATATATATATATATATATATATATATATATATATATATATATATATATATATATATATATATATATATATATATATATATATATATATATATATATATATATATATATATATATATATATATATATATATATATATATATATATATATATATATATATATATATATATATATATATATATATATATATATATATATATATATATATATATATATATATATATATATATATATATATATATATATATATATATATATATATATATATATATATATATATATATATATATATATATACTTCTGGTAGGAAAAGCTCACATGCCTACCACAATTTTATTATTATTATTATTATTATTATTATTATATTATTATTATATTATTATTATTATTATTATTATTATATATATATATATAATATATATATATATATATATATATATTATATATATATATATATATATATATATATATATATATATATATATATATATATATATATAATATATATATATATATATATATATATATATATATATATATATATATATATATATATATATATATATATATATATATATATATATATATATATATATATATATATATATATATATATATATATATATATATATATATATATATATATATATATATATATATATATATATATATATATATATATATATATATATATATATATATATATATATATATATATATATATATATATATATATATATATATATATATATATATATATATATATATATATATATATATATATATATATATATATACTTTTTGTCTCCTCTGGTGAGCAAAATCCGGAGGCCTACCAACCTCCACCACAGCCGGAGAATAGTTGGGAATCTGGCCACTAATGGCGTTAAAATGTGCCAGTTAAAGGAAACAGATAAAGGGAGTGTGTTCCAGACTTTACCAGTAGAGTATATATAAGATTGATCATAGCGGTTCAGTCTAGGGTCGGAGAGTTTGAGAGAGAAAGGATGAGACTGTGTAGAAAGTCGTGTCGCAGTGCCCATCTCAATGGAGGAGGTGTGCGACTTGAGAGTTCAGAAGAGCAATGCTCGTTGTAATAGCGATAGTATAGAGAGAGTGACACAACAATTCGACGGGAAGAAAGAGATTGAAGAGAGTTAGTAAAAGAGCAAAAGTGTTTGTAAGTTTTTAA
>SEYY01004782.1:17500-41223 GCA_009176605.1 Armadillidium nasatum
CAATGAGGGGTGGTGCTAACTCGCTCCAGAACAACGTGTCGATCGAATCCCGATAGTCATATTCATAGTCATAGGCACTACCGTTATCGACAGTGTAATTCAGTGGTGTCGACAGACAATTTGACGTATTGTTCTGTCCGTCTAACAAAGAACTGTCGAAACATTTTATCAGTAAATCACTGTCTAAAGAATCTGTTACTAAAGTACTAACTGACGTATAATCATTTGTCACTGACATGTTTGATGTCACTTTTTAAAACACGTTCTATATATTATTGCCATGAGGTAACACAATAACTGTTCCTTTAAATTAAAATAATATATTGGATTGCTTAATATAAATATATAAAAATTTCTCTTTGTGTATATAACTTAAGAGACAGAACTGATCACTTAAAGTAAAAATAAGCACATCTTTCACCTCTAACGTCCAGAGAAGGAATGAGTAAGGAAACAAAAGGTGAATCTGAGCGAGAGGAAATTTCTTGAAAGAAAAAGGGGAAAAAATCTTTTTTCCATTATTTGTGTTTTTGTGAGGGGTTTTTCTTCTTCTCTTACGGCTTCTACGAACTATATTTTTTACCTCTTTTTTTTCTATGTTAGGGAGTAATTATTTTATAAAGGTATAGTTGGTATCCCTCGGGATTACCTCAAACTTTCGACAGGGAAAGTATTCGACAGATCAAAGGGCCGACACGCCATTAACAAAATTTTGTCACTTGTCCAAAACATCGACAACTTTTTTTGGTAAGGTCAAAGGGCCGATAACATTTTTATAACTCGTCCAAATCGTCGACACAATAAATCGATATCGATTAATCGCTAAATATATATCATCATAACTCACGGGTCGGGAGGTAAGGGGGGCAGAGCCCCCATAGACCAATGTTCGTGTGCATACATCTATTAAAATAATATATTAAAAATTAAAAAAATATATTCATAATTATTATAATAATAAAATTAAAAAAATAGGCTTACATATCGATTGTATTGATATAAAAAATAAATACGATGTTGGTCAAACAGTCGACACATTTTTTTCTACATGTTGAAATTGAAAAGAAAAGTGATCGACACATTTTTTCGAAAGTGTCGGCCCTTTGACGTGTCGACTATTTTCCCTGTCGATGTTTTTGGTATAGAGCCATATCCATGCACCATGATAATACAGTTCGATGGCATAACCGGGATTACCCCAAATCGTCGACAGGGAAAGTAGTCGACAGGTCAAGAGGCTGACATGCCATTGACAATTTCGTCACTCGTCCAAAACGACGACAACATTTTTTGGTAGGGTGAAATGGGCGGCAACTTTTTTTTAAAACTCTTCCAAATCGTCGACATGCATCAATGAAAATAATTTATTAAAAATTAAAAATATATATTCATAATTATTATTACAATAACATTAAAAAATAAGCTTACATATATATTGTATTGATATTAAAAAAAGGTGATGTTGGTCAAATAGTCGGCACATTTTTTTTCACATGTGGCCAAAGCGTCGAGACATTGAAATTGAAAAGAAAAGTGATCGACACATTTTTTTAAAAGTGTCGGCTCTTTGACCTGTCGATTATTTTCCCTGTCGACATTTTTGGTATAGCGCCAGTATAACAGTTAAGGAATAATATATATATATATATATATATATATATATATATATATATATATATATATATATATATATATATATATATATATATATATATATATATATATATATATATATATATATATATATATATATATATATATATATACTTTGGCTTGAAAAAGGACGTCAGTCCGAAAACGTTTGTCTATAATTTGTTTTTAATACTGGGTTGTTTTAGTTTTTATATATATATATATATATATATATATATATATATATATATATATATATATATATATATATATATATATATATATATATATATATATATATATATATATATATATATATATATATATATATATATATATATATATATATATATATATATATATATATATATATATATATATATATATATATATATATATATATATATATATATATATATATATATATATATATATATATATATATATATAGTATATGTGTGTGTGTGTGTGTTTCAACATGTCTGAAAGGGAAATACTGGCTTTGACGCACTTGAAAACGTTATCACACTTCAAAAAATTGTCCTAACGAAGCGTTGGGACAAGTGTTAAAAATGTCACAACAAAATTTTTCCAGTTATTTTCTTAATAAAAAAAATAAATCGGTGAAGCCATTTTCTTATGCTTAACATGTCTTTTTCCCTATTGAAAATTTTTCTGTGACATTTTTTGCCACCTTGTCCCAACGATTCGTTAAGAATATTTTTGCTGTGCACGAATGAGAAACTAGTCATGCATCTCACCAATCGCAATCCACGATTTCCTCCCATTTATTAATAGATGTTGAAACTAATTCTTTAATATATGAACCTTATTATATATGAACATTATTAAGTCTTTTGATCTTCCCATCATTATACTACTATCTTTGCGCTTTAGTAGTAAGGAACAAACCTTCGGCAGGAAAAAAAGCCTTACGATATTTTGATTTGCAATTGCAAATCATTCCGCGCAAATTGAAAACATGCTCTTTCCTGACACATTTTATGGGGTTCATCCCATTGAAATTGACCAAGTCGGGGGAAAGGAGCCCCGTGATCCCCTTGTACCCCCCAAAATAGTATTAGGAAGCTAAATGAGTTTGCAGAATTTTACATTCACCTCTCTCTCTCTTTCCTGACTCTTTTTTGAAGTTCAATCCGGGAGAAATTGGCTCGAATCTGGGTGCAGAGGGGTCCGGGGTTAGTGAGGGACCATGAACCAACAAAGTAAAGGTCAGGAAGGTCCCTGAAGAATGCAACATTGCATGCAATTGCAGAAAAGACCGTTAGGCTTTTTATCCTGCCGAAAGTGAGCGCTGTGGCAATAAATTTATTCAAAGATCTCAATAAAGCAGGGGTTCCTAGCCTTTTTTTAACTGGTGGACCCTAAAATACTCTTTCATTCCTAAATTAAAAAAAAACATTTTTTCCTTGTGGACCTTCTCAAAGCTCATGTGGTCCCATGGGGTCGATGGGTCCCCTGGGAGTCCATGTGAACCCTGATTGGGAAACGCTGCATAGTCTAATTATTTATTTTGATTTTTAAATATTCCATTTTTTGTTCTTAATCATTTTCTCTGATTATTCTTTCATGGTTTTCTATAGCGGCTGTTGTAAACTGGCCCAGTTCATCCATTAAATATATTAGTTTTGGAGTCCTTCAGGATTTTATGTCCTATCCCCAACTCTTTTTCTACCTTCCATTAATGATCTTTTATCCTTTCAATACATTATCTATCCACTCATGAAAATAATTTTACCTTTCATTATTCCTTTTATTTTGAAAGACCTTCAGGTAAACAGGAAATAATAGTTGCCATATAGTATGACAACTTTAGCGTAACCGAATTCTAAATAAAAGTTGCTAAGATGGTGATCTTGCAGTAACTGAATTCTAAATAACAATTGCTATATAGGATTCCAACCTAAAGAACTGCTACTAGGATGGGGACTCTGGAGTGACCGAGTTCTAACATCAAACTTTCGTCTGTTTTTATTGATGTATATTTTAATCACGATCTTTTTTGAGAGGATCAAATTATTTCCTTTATTAAGCAAGCTTTCAAGAGGTTAGGTTTTCTAAGGTGCCTTCAAAAATCTTTAACACCTCATCAGTTGCTAATTCTTATAGGGTTGTCGATTGTTTCAGTATGAGGAGAATTTGTTACATTTTTAAAGTAGTTCTACTCATACAGCTTTCTTTTTATATGATTGGAATCTACAGCTTGTGAACGCTCATGTTTTCACTAACTTCCTCCACTCCCTTTCAGCCCGAATAACTGTCTTATCACTCTTCTTATACTTTCACTATTAGAACTTACACCTGTTCTTCTGAACTCTCTAGAAGCATAACTTCTCCTTCGAGGAAGAACAAGACTTCTACACGCCCCAGACGTAACCACTATGCTCATTCTTATATGTAATTCAACTGGTAAAATCTTCAACACCCTTCTTTCCTCTATATTCTCACACTTCCTATGGTTTCTACACTTTCAATATCTGCATTTTAGTACACGTCGATCTTTGAATGGGGTCTTTTTTTCCAACTTTGGTGGACTTCATGTGGACTTCCAACTCCTGCACACCAGGGGATATATACATATGGATGTGGGTTGGTGTGTATGTGTGTGCGTATAACTGATCTTTTTCCCCTCTGATGCCATTATATAAAATGAGGTTTCTTCATTCAAAAAGCTCATACTTCCCTTTCCGATGGGGACGCTTCAAAAGGCTTCCATGATTTAAATTAGACTTTTTTTTTTATTAATTAAAATTAAAAATTCATCAAAAAATGATTTATAATTTTGATAAGAGAGAGAAAAAAATGTTAGATTAAACGAAAATAGCTTCCCTTTCTCTGTATGTGTCACACAGTTTTATTATTATTAATCTCCTCTAACAGACAGGATGACAATTTTAATAACACTGGTTTATATGAAATTAAAATACAAAATGTGTAGTTATATTTTATTCATTCATTTCTTTATTTTTGAGACAAAAAAAGGCAAAAGACCTTCATAAATATCATTAGAATTGATGCAACAAAATTAGATGCTAAATCAAATGAATAAACGACTAGTAAATATGAAAGCCTAAGGATGCGAGGGGAAAACAGATGAAGAGGCCCAACTGACGGTGAAAACAGATGAAGGGGCGTACCTGACGGTGAAAACAGATGAAGGGGCATACCTGACGGTGAAAACAGATGAAGGGACATACCTGACGGTGAAAACAGATGAAGGGGCGTACCTGACGGGGAAAATAGATGAAGGTGCGTACCTGAAGGGGAAAACAGATGAAGGGGCGTACATGACGGAATAAACAGATGAAGTGGCATTCCTGACGGGGCAAAGAGATGAAGGAGCGTACCTGACGGGGAAAACAGATGAAGGGGCGTACTTGATGGGGAAAACAAATGAAGGGGCGTACTTGATCGGGAAAACAGATGAAGGAGTGATTATGACGGGGAAAAAAAGGAAGGTGCGTACCTGACGGGAAAACAGATGAAGGGGCGTGCCAGACGGAGAAAACAGATGAAGTGGCATTCCTGACGGGGCAAAGAGATGAAGGAGCGTACCTGAAAGGGAAAACAGATGAAGGGGCGTACTTGATGGGGAAAACAAATTTTGGTTCATACCTG
Source organism: Armadillidium nasatum (assembly GCA_009176605.1). Taxonomy (NCBI): domain Eukaryota; kingdom Metazoa; phylum Arthropoda; class Malacostraca; order Isopoda; family Armadillidiidae; genus Armadillidium; species Armadillidium nasatum. Next base: position 22,772 of record SEYY01004782.1, read on the forward strand.
ACAGGGAAAACAGATGAAGGGGCGCACCTGACTTTACCTGTATAATACAAAAAAGGAATGGGTGTATCAACGAAGTCTTGGGTCAGAGTTTGACATCAAAAGGATAAAATACAAAAACTATTTTTTAATTTGAGTATTTTTAATTTGGATTTTTAATCACAGAGTTCAGAAGACCAATTGCCTTTAAAATGCACTGCAAAAATTGTCCTAACGAATCGCTGGGACATTAAAATTTAAGTAAAATTTTCAATAGAGAAAATACATTTAAAACAAAAAGTCGTTCACTGATTTATTTTCTAATAAGAAAATAACTGAAAAAATTTGTTGACATTTTTGTCACTTGTCCCAACGATTTGTTAGGACAATTTTTGTATTGTACCGATACCATTAGGAGAGTGGTTCAATAGTTCGATGGTCAAAAAGGGATAAAATTATATATATATATATATATATATATATATTATATATATATATATTATATATATATATATATATATATATATATATATATATATATATATATATATATATATATATATTGATTTTTTTTATGAAAATAAGTCAGTGAAGCGACTTTCTTAAGCTTAACAAGTCTTTTTCCCTATTGAAACCTCCTTTCACAGTTGCTGCCAAAGCTCAACCTCACACTCCTCAGAATCTCTCCCTCTTTATGTGTGAAAGAAATGTGGTACCAACTTCTGATGGGGGTTCAGGCTACCCTCTCCAATCTTCTAAGTTATATCGACCCTTATAAGTCATTTACCGTTTCTGATCTAATGGTGTTCTCTTCAGTCTTCTAATGTTTAGTTGGTTGGACGATTTCTCTTTTATTATGAGTTCCGTCATCAGTGAATAATGTTCCGAAAGGACACGTCTTTCATCAAGTCGAAGAACTGGGATCTGGAGATCGGTCTGCATGCCGTTATAAAAATTATAATATTTAAATAGCTAAAAAAAAAAAAAAAATAATGTAGCTAAAATCAATAAACATAGTTAGCACTAAAAGTAAAATGGAGGTTGCTATTTTTTATAAATCAGTTCTCAATTTTTTCATCTTGGAACAGTTCTCAATTTTTCCATCATATTGGAAAGCTCTCACTTCGCAAGCTTGCCAAAAAGTTCTTAATTTGCTGTCTTAAAAGTTCTCATTTTGATTTCATTGCGAAAAGTTGTATTTAAAATTGAGTTCGCTATAAGCTTTCACAATTTCGAAAGTAAATTTATCTGTGATTGCTCAGTTTAAAGCACAAAGCATTTCGAAATCTAATTAACTTGATAATTTAACTCTCTAAAATTATTTTTCTTTCAATAGTTAAATCGTGGTGCTACATCAGTCGAGGGAGCAAGGACTAAACTTCTCTCGGATTTAATTTGTTCGTCTCCTTCTGAGAAACTAAAATGTTTCTCAAAACGAAACAGTCAATTTGACTCTAACGTAAGTTTCTGTCATTGTTTTACTTGTGGAAGTTGTTCTTGTTCCTGTTTAAAACTAAAATTTATTCTTTGTATACATTTACAGAGATGCTCTTTTGAAGATCGAATTGCTATTTTCTGCAAATTTTGGAGAGATTACACTCGATTAATTTCGACTAATTTAAAAAATTAATCTCCAATAAATTCTGCAAATAAATCATCTTTTTAAAAATTAGCTCTTTCTTTAAATTCCTAACTTTTTATACAGTAGGTGTGGTAGATAAGTTGATGGAATTAGCAATACTAGGCTGGCTTTTTATGTGCTTCTTCCAGCCATTTCTGTGATGTGGAATTTTTTTAATTGTTTTTAACTTACTTTACTGAGCTCGTTTTCTCTTTGCTGAGGCTTTTTTGGAGGTCTTAATGAATGATATATATATATATATATATATATATATATATATATATATATATATATATATATATATATATATATATATATATATATATATATATATATATATATATATATTATAAATATTTACACAAAAATGCGGAAAAAAGCGGAAAAATAAATTTTCCTTTTTTTGGCTTGTATCTGACAGAAATTTTTTCCTCAAATTTTTTAAATACAAAAACAAATTAAAAGGTAAAGATAGAAATAGGATCGAAATTTAATAGATATTTTTATTGATAATATTTTATATGGAGTCCAAACAAGAAGAAAATTTATCAAAGACAAACAAAAATAAACACAAGCAAAAAACATTCCCCCTTCTAAATAAATAGCAAACAAAAAATTCGAATGATTTGATAAAATAAATAAAATAACCAAACTAAATATATATTTATACACACACACAAACGTAAACACAAACAATTGACTACTTATGTTGAAATCTATTAACTTAATAATAGTTATTTACTTCTAAATTTGGAAGTTAAATTTTTGTATTTTAAGTCATTACTTACCATATTTGTCCCATAACATGGAGACCCATTTATTTATCCCATAACATAGAGACCCATTTATTTGTCCCATAACATGGAGACCCAATTATTTGTCCCATAACATGGAGACCCATTTATTTGTCCCATAACATATAGATCTACTTATTTGTTCCATAACATGGAGACCCATTTATTTATCCTGGAAACCCATTTATTTGTCCCTTAAGACTGAGACCCATTTGTTTATCCTATAAACCAATTTATTTGTTCCATAACATAGAAACCCATTTGTTTTATAGCACTGGATAATTTACCTCCACCAAACCGGTTTCGTTTCCTAGTCACAGATAGATAGATAGATAGATAGATAGATAGATAGAAAGATAGATAGATAAATAGATAGGTCCATGTAGGTTTTACCGTTGAAACGTTCGTTTCTTTTAAATTTGTTGTTAACATTCCATTTTCAAGACAAACTTGTCTGCGTAATTGTGTTCTTTTAGTTGTCCAGTCTTATATATATATATATATATATATATATATATATATATATATATATATATATATATATATATATATATATATATATATATATATATATATATATATATATATATATATATATATATATATATATATATATATATATATATATATATATATATATATATATATATATATATATATATATATATATATATATATATATATATATATATATATATATATATATATATATATATATATATATATATATATATATATATATATATATATATATATATATATATATATATATATATATATATATATATATATATATATATATATATATATAGTTAAACCTATCAAATATATTTCGCCATAGCTATATTAGATTAGGTTAGGTTTGGATAAGTAGTTGGACGGCGAAACCGACAAGTTCCCCTCTCTCTCACTTTCTTTCTTTTCTCTCTCTCTCTCTCTCTCTCTCTCTATATATATATATATATATATATATATATATATATATATATATATATATATATATATATATATATATATATATATATATATATATATATATATATATGGAGCAAAATTGTATTGATAATAATTGATTTTTGTATATATAATTTAAAATAATATCGATATAAAAGGGACGATATCGAGTCGATATCGATATCGTGAAGCATGCCCACATCGATATCGATGTTGATAGCGTCATTCTGAAACTAAAAGCCGGAAAAACAAGTTAAACAACACGCTTGTAAACTTGTGCATAAATAAATAAATAAAATATATTAAGAAGAATAAAAATTTTAATAAACCGAATATTTTTAATATTATAATTAATAAATTCTACTGAAAAAGAAAAAGGTAAGAAATAAAAATTTAGTTTATAGCCGAATTTCTAGGCCTTGCTTTCATACCCTAAGCCATCTACCGACCTTAGGGCTACATAGGCATCTTAAGCAAGACTATAATTTTGCAAGTGGTGAATTCCCAGTAACGTGACAGTATCCAGAACACGAATATAAAAGAATAAATAAATAAAAAGGAAGTTTTTGAATAAGAAAATAAATAAATAAAGTCAGATACATAACAATTAGTTATGAAGGCCTAGACCTACATCGTGATCGCAAATTCGTGTGCAGAAATTATAAAACAATAGAAAATAAAACAAACCAGAAATAAAATTTACAATAACACTGCCTGTTTATGAAGCATTAAAAGAAATTTTATGGAAATTTTAAAAATATTTTAGGCTTAATTAAAGCTGAAATGAAATAGGGCCAACTTACTCTAGCCTCTAAGTTGGTTATTATGCAGAATTTAGCTCTCCCACAAAATTGAGCTAAAAACTGATTTTTTTTTTGAAAAATTAATAGTACTTTTAAGAAAATTTATATTACTTTAGGCCTACTATTGGAAATAAGTAAAAACAAAAGCTACCCTACCCTGTAACACGCAATAAATGGTAATAGTTTAGTTTGGATTCGCCAAAATTTCTTAAGTTTTCATCATTAATATCACACAAGAAGTGACTTATAGTGACAGTGTATTAGTAAACTGTTATATTTAATAAAATAAAATAACATTTAAATAAATTTTGGAAACAGTAATAATAAAGATAAATAAATATATAAATAAATAATGAATTAATAGAAATTCTAGCCTAGCATGGTAAATTGGCCTTTATGCAGCATTTTGCTCTTTTGTTTAGAAATTACTAGACATTTTATGAATGTACAACTGAAAATAAGCAGGCTAAGCTATTCTATAACACGTACATGGTGATACTTTAGCCTAGCGGCCTTAAAAAAAATTTTAAGTTTATCAGTGTATCAAATGAACAGTTATTTATAAGTGACAGTGAATTGGTAAACTCTTATATTTAATAAAATAAAATATTTAAGTAATATTCGAAAACAATAAATAATAATTAAAATAAATAAATACATAAGTAAATAATTAAATATATGGGTGCTAGAACAGTATAACCATAAAGAAGAAATCAAATTGAAACAACCCACTTACTGTTAAGAAAAAAAAAATCTAAATAGATAACAATATATAAATTAAAGAAGTAACACATTTCTACGATACATTCATCAAGGAGAAATAGAAATAGGCATAACAATAACAACATTTTTGAGCCTTCGACTTCGGGCATTTCAATAACTACCCTGGAAGATGATACTGAAGCTCGGGCTAATGAAACCAATAACAGAGGCACAGAAAGGCCAACTCAACGAACTTCAGAAAGAAGTTCTTCCAGTGACAGTTCATCTTCCAGAAGTCCGTCACCTCAAAATAGGAAAATGCTTAGTACTCAAGATTTACCAAAATTCGATAAGAGAGACATCGAGAATTGGTTGAACAAAGTAGAATGGCTATTCCTGCTTTATTTTGTGAATAAGCCTATTGAGAGAATTCAACTTATCGGACCATTATTGCCATCTGCCATTATATCCCAAAATTCAACCACCTTTAACCGAAAATACTTACGACGAGTTGAAAAAAGTTTTGCGAGCTACATATGCTCCTTCGGCCCGGGAAAGAGTTGCAGACTTGTTTCAACAGAAATTAAAACCTGGTGAAAAACCCTCAGAATATTTGAATCGAATAAGGTTGTCACTTGGAGATTCTGCATTCGAAAGTATGATACAAAATAATGAAACGGTCGCAAAAGAAATGTTTTTACAAGTATTACCTGAAGACACAGCAGCAATGCTGGAAGTATTAACAGGAGATCTATCAATTTTTAAAATGGCCGATGCTGCTGATAAATACCTGAGTCGCAGAAGCAGAATTGCATCAGACCATTATCGCAATGAATCTGTCAATGCCATATCCCCTTTTGCTACAAGAACCAGAGAACTCACACCTCCACCTTCAATTTCTTTCCTTGCCCGCGAAGTGGCTAGACTTTCCACTCAAGTTGCAGAGGTTATTAAAAAGTAGACGATCTTTCAACACAGTCTCATAAGATGGATATAAGGCTTACACGACTTGAAAATAGTCGAACAAGAGGCTACTCCAGGGGCAGGTCACCTTCAAGATATAGGCCAGAAGGTGCTCTTTGCTACTACCATTACAAGTTTAGAGAAAAAGCTACAAGATGCCAAGGAGGTAGCTGTCGATGGGCACCCAGGGAAGCCCAACTTTCAACGTCAGGACCATCTCCTTCAACCCACTCAGGGAAACGAATCATAGGGGTTAACATCAGCCCCTCAAAAAATGAAATTAAAAGTGAAATTTAATAATAAAGTGCAGTGTATAATAGTTAGTGATAAAAGTGTAATATGTTAAATATGAAAAATTAAGAAAGGAAGAAGGTAAAAGCTACTCCCTGGCAAATGAGGTTTATACTATTGCAAATAATGATACTAATTCATTGCATACTTTTATAAATAAGGTAAATTATAACAATGCTCAACTTCATGGGAATGCGATTGCTACTACTGATTTAAAACAATCTGTTTTAAACGAAAGAGTATCTCAGTCTAGTGAACTTGAGCATTGTCCTGAGTATAATAGTTTTAAAAATAAAAATCTGCATTCACAACATGGTGAAAGGCCAGTCTTTGAGCAAGAGCCATCAGCTCTTTGCAAATATACTGCGATGCCAGTTGAAAATGCAAATTTTTATAAGGGTACAATGACTCCAAAAATTATGAATGTTTTAAATATGTCCAAACCCAATCTACAATTAAACAGTCTCTACCGTATTTTTGATGCTAACTCTAAAGAGTTATATGTGATCGACTGTGGAAGTACAGTATCCATTATTAAGGCTTCAGCAGAATATAAAAAAGAACCTATTGGTTTTCTTACTGCTGCTAATGGTACTCAAATAAACATATATGATGTTAAAACAAAAAATTTAAATTTAGTTCATATTAGAGAATATGCAAAATAAATAAAAAATATAAATTTATACATTTTATTGGGATAGGGACAAAAATTGATCAACGTCTAAAGATATTTTTCATTAATTATTGACACCAGTAACACTGTTTTAGCCTTGAAATTTGAATAATAATATCTGGATATTATTTTTAAAGGCTGGTAAGTTATATAAATATAAAATTTATTTAGTTTTACCTTCTTTACAAGTATATTGCATTACTAAACGGCTTCTATTTTTTTGAATTGTATTTAGAAATATAAACATACTCAAGAAGTTTATTATATTTAAATTGTTTCATATATTTTTATTTATTTTTTTTCAAGTTGTATATTCTTTTAATAATTGATCCTCTTTTACTTAGTGCCCTATTTTTTTACCAGGGTTGCCATAATTAAAATCAAATTTTATAAATCAGCTGATTTAAATAATTTGAAAATAAAAAAAAATGAAGTTAATAAAAAAATAAAAATTAAGTTAATCACCGTAGTGAATGGGAAAGGGTCAGCAGAAATGTCAGAACTACTCTGCTCTCAAATTATGAAGGGGTAAAAGATCGCACTCTATTTGAAAATCCTCAAGAAAAATAAGAATAAAGGGGACTTTCATGGTTGCTTACTTTTTTTTGGGCGAGTTTAGCCACATGCGTTGTTCCATTGATCAAGGGACAAACTTTGGGAAGAATCACACCACCCCAGTCAAAAAAAAAAAAAAAGAAAGAAAGAAAGAACTCAGTTTCCACTGCGACTGCTTTCCACTCCACCAAAACTGGAATGATAATCACCCTAAGCTCAAGTACCTGGTTAAGTTTAGCAGAAGTTAATAAGTGTAAAAAAAAAAAAAAAAAGTTACTTACTATGAAAACAAATGCAGTGCTTTGAAAACAAAAAAATGTAAGCAAAAAAAAGTTAAAAACATATTAGGGTTTATAAAAGATTGTATAATTTAAAGAGGTATATTTTAGTAAAAAATTTTACAAGGTAGGTTAATATATTAATATGCTTGTAGGTTTAATTAATTCAATAGTTGTATTAATGTAAGGGAATTAAATAGTTTTATTTTTTTTGTTATTCCACAATGTATCTCAAACATCTCTCCACACAACAATCAGTCATGCCAGATGTAGTAACCCTTGTAATTTATATTATTAATACGGAAATAAAGGTGTAATGTGAGATGCAAAAATTAAAGTAAATAAAATCGAAGGCAATTTCACTGGTTACGAAAAATAACACATGAAAATAAAATACAAATAAAGAATTGAAGTTAATGTGTTATAAAAGTAAGATGTGAGAAAATGGATATAACAAAGTTTTCCACCACATAGGAATTGGCTTAAGTCATTCAAGGGGAGTGCACTTTACCATTTATTTACTAAAGAAAGTGATAAGGCATTAAGTCATTCGTACTACTAACAAAATGAATAAAAATTAAACACTTAATATGTATTTTCTGAAGAATCTTTATAGAAGTTTTTACTAGTTTTCAAAATTGATTTGAAAGAGTTGCAACTTCAATTTACTATTCTTCTAGAAAGTAACGTGCTACAAACTAATTACCTTTTGCTTTTTAAAATGGTATATTTTAACGTTACAATTCATATTTCCCATACTTGTTCTTGAGCAATTCTGTCTTGTATTTAAGTACAATGTCTTGTACATTGAACCTCAGTTAATACAGTCAAAATTGGATTAAAAATGAAGGGTTACATTTAGCATTTGGTGCGTTCCGTTCCTCTGCTAAGGACAATAGTCTGGAGGTCAAAAACATGCAAATAATATTTTTTCAAACAATAATAAAAATGAATCCCATAATTAAACTTTGCAAAAAATAATGCTAATATAGGCAGATTTGGTTTTCTTTTCTACAATATAAAAGTATTATTTTCTGAGAAATTTTAGGTCAAAAATCTATAATTGTCATAAATTAGTCATGCTTTTTTATCATGTGAAAGCTTATAATGTAAGGTACTCTTGTTCCTTCCCCCCTCCCCCTCCCCTGGTAAAAAAGGAGTTCTATCTTATAATGAAGAATATTACAGCTGTATAAGAGGGCATTAATACTTGGAACTGATTCACTGGATTTTAATTTGAATAAAACATTTTATTTTTATGCTTTTAAAATGCTCCATGGGACATTCCATCATTATTGCATTTTATATTATACCTTCCTCTATTTCTCCTCTAATATCTTAATTCTACTAAAGCTGAAATCTTCGCTCAAATCATTTGCAATTTCAGAGTTAATCATCCTCCCCCAACCCCATTCAACTATTTTAGAGGAGATAATGTAATTTCTTTCAAAGACCCCATTTCGGGTCTCCATAGACTTAACTGTTCTGAAACCATCCTTCCTGAAGTGTTTAAAATTTGTTCTTTTGAGCCTAAACCTAAGAAGGCATACTGTATAGATGGTATCCCTCTTGTGGTTCTCAAAATTTGTTCTTTTGAGCTTGCACCCTGCCTTGGTAAACTATTTCATTTCTGTCTTTCTACTTCGACCTTCCATTCTTGCTGGAAAAGTGCACTCATTCATCATGTGCAGAATAAGGGGAACTTCTCTTAACCTCTAACAATCATCGTATTTCTTTAAACTGTGTTTTTTCTAAAGATTTTGAAATATCTGATAGTAAGATTTTGAACCATTCCAATTCTTCTAATCTTGTCTCTAATCCTAGTATGACTTCCGTAAAGAAAGCTGTTATAGTGATATATATAATATATATATATATATATATATATATATATAATATATATATATATATATATATTATATATATATATATATATATATATATATATATATATATATATATATATATATTGTGAGCATGGGCACATTTATGTGTTCATGCTAATTCTTTTATTTTTCCAGATATAATTGGAGAAAAAAAGAAGTGCCATGGATTGCAGTGAAAAGAGGAAATAGATGTCCGATTTTTAAAGATTAGTATTTCGTTTCTCATTGTTATTTACTAATGTTGTTTATTATTTTCTTCACTAGGTAACTGTCTTTATAACTTAAAATTTAATACAAAATTAACTCTACTGTAGATTAATAATTTGAAAAGAAAATAAAATAACATAAACTTTTATGAATTATCAACGGGAAAGACATTTTACCATTATTGGAGCAACCACTTGATTGCCAATTCGTGAGTGAATACAAATATTTTATTGTGTTCATAATAAAATTTATCAAAATATCTTATAAATTTTTCTGATTTTTAGTTTCAACTCTGGACTACTAAAATCATCAGTCAACTTTCCTAGTTCTCCTTCTTTTATTGAATTGACGACGGGTGTCTTCTTAATTGACAAACAGTCATTAAGAAACCAACATACCCGTCAGTTCTTTACAACCCAACTCCCTGTTCTGCGTTGTTCTTCATGAACAGATTTTTCTTTATTGTTCTGCTCGAACTCTGATAACATCATTATTTCTTGTTCATATTCCTTAGCCATCTTTCAACAGTTAAACGATTTCGTTTTTTTTTTTTTTTTTTGTTTTTGTTTTTCAATGACCTTTTGTCTTTGAATTTATATTAAATCTTCCGAAGCTGTTCCTTTTATTGATCCACACTGCTCCTAGCAGAGGTCCTGAGGACATCCGTTCGAAAAAAAAGTCAGATCACAATAGAAATTCAACTTCCCAATATTGTCCAGTTGAAGAGGATGACGCCACGTGCAACAACGATCATCGCTGAAGATCATCAACACACCAGTGGACTCAACATCAACAGTGAGTTTTACTACAACTATTAAATTTTGTTTTCTTCTGTTGGTAGTATAAAGTTGCGCTATATTGCTAACAATATATATATATATATATATATATATATATATATATATATATATATATATATATATATATATATATATATATATATATATATATATATATATATATATATCAGAGGTGGGCATAAGCGCAAAATGAAGCGCAAAAGCGCAATTTGCGCTTTAAAATTTTTTTTTTTGCGCTTTTGCGTTTTGCGCTAAATTTCGAAAATGTGCGCTTTTGCATTTTGCGCTTAACAACTTTTTTAAGAGCGCAAAAGCGCAAATTTGCGCTTAAAAAAATATTTTGCGCTTTTGCGGAAGTTTTTTGAAATTTGCGCTTACCAATTTGCGCTTCATCATTTTTCTTAATAAAAAACAATTTTGGGCTTATATTTCAGTTTCTTATTTAATCAGCCAAATTTTATTACTCTTTCTGCTAATTAAAAGTTAATACTTAAACTAGGAATGCCGACATATAAAAAAAAATATCGATATTTAAGAAATATCAAATTGTCCTCGATAATAAAAGATATTGTTTATATATATATATATATATATATATATATATATATATATATATATATATATATATATATATATATATATATATATATATATATATATATATATATATATATATATATATATATATATATATATATATATATATATATATATATATATATATATATATATATATATATATATATATATATATATATATATATATATATATATATATATATATATATATATATATATATATATATAGGTTTATTGACTATTTTGTTTATTGGTTTATTTGTATGGAACAAAAGCCTTGTCTTCCAATATTTAATAAAACTGACAAATAGGTAATTGCCGAGTACATCGAAATAATTACGCCTATTGCTGTTAGGCTGCATATGTTGCAGGATGAGAAGAATGCCTACGCGGGGGTTCTATTGCCTAACCTCTTCCTCCTCAAGGACAATCACGTGGAATTGCAACGAGAGGTGAAAAAACTTAACTATGCCAAAAGCTTAGTCAACTACTTACTAAAGCAGCCAAAGCCAAACAAAGGGAAAGAAAAGGGATTTGAACCGAGGTTCAGCAGGATTTTTGATGATTGTGATTTACTTAGGGCAACAGCTCTGCACCCTCACTTCAAACTCGGAGTGGCACATAGGTTAAATGAGGGGAAGTATCCAGCTGTTAAGACTAGGATATTGGAGGAAATAAAGTGTAATATTGCATCGAATTTTACTCCTCCACATCAAGGCACTGAAGGTGATGGGAATGAATCTGAAATGGACCCATTTAAGGTGAGCTATTTTTATTATTTAGAACAATCTTTAAGCATCTCTTAACCTATATATATTTAAATATATATATATATATATATATATATATATATATATATATATATATATATATATATATATATATATATATATATATATATATATATATATATATATATATATATATATATATATATATATATATATATATATATCACTGAGAGATAGAATGAGGAGTGAACTGGTGAGAGAGAAACTTGGGGTGGAATCAATTTTTGAATGCATAGAAAGAAACCAACTGAGATGGTTTTGGTCACGTGAAGAGAATGGGGGAGGGAGAGAGACTGAGAGAGATGCTGGAATGGAGACCAGAAGGAAGGAGACCGGCGGGAAGACCAAGGAAGAGATGGATGGAGGCGGTAGAAGAAGCCATACAACGAAGGAAAAAGACACTGGAAAAGGTGGAAGACAATCGAATGTTTGAGGACAGAAATGCGTGGAGAAAATTTTGGAGAAGTAGCACCCGACAGGCGTCAGCCTACCGGTTTGGACGGTGATGATGATGATGATGATGATGATGATGATATATATATAATATATATATATATATATATATATATATATATATATATATATATATATATATATATATATATATATATATATATATATATATATATATATATATATATATATATATATATATATATATATCATAATACACTGACATAATGTTCAAATGAAACTTAAAAAGATTTGAGTTCTTGATACCATTTCTAAAATTTTTCAGAAACTGAAGGCCCCATATATCTAGCAGACACCTCTGGAGGAGAAGTTGCGGCAAACCTTGGATAGCTGGGATGCAGTAAATGTTCACCACAATACCCCTCTCACTAGGAACCTTTTTCCATGTGAATACCAAGAGGTCTGGGTGGACTTGTTTATGAAGTATAATACCCCATTACCCAGCTCAGGGGCCGTGGAGAAGTTGTTTAGTCAAGGCTCTGACATTCTAAGACCAAAGAGGGCAGCCATTACATCCAGCAATTTTGAAAAAATTATTTTCATGAAAGGGAATATGACCCTTTTCAGATTGCAAGAGGAGAGCTACGAGGAGGAAGAGATCATAGATGGCTGAATAAATAATAATAAATTCTTTCTCATTTTTTGTTATATATTTGCATTTATCAAATAAAATTTAAAAATAATTCATCTTTACATCCTAGCGCTAAATTTTTTTTTTTTTTTTTTTTTTTTTTTTTGCTTCAAAATTTGCGCTTTAAAATTTTTTTTTTATTTGCGGACATATGCGCTTTTGCATTTGCGGACTAAATTTTTGAAAAAATGTGCGCTTTTGCATTTGCGGACAAAATTTTTAAAATTTGCGCTTTTGAGTTTGCGCTCTAAATTTTAAAATTTGCGCGCCCACCTCTGATATATATATATATATATATATATATATATATATATATATATATATATATATATATATATATATATATATATATATATATATATATATATATATATATATATATATATATATATATATATATATATATATATATATATATATATATATATATATATATATATATATGATTCTTCTTTTCCAGAAATGGTTTTTCGTTTGGAAGAACTTTGTGGAATTCAAATTGCCATTGAGCTTGCAAACAAATTAGAGTTCAAAAAGGAAATTTTAAGACTGCCAGATATTGATCTCGATCGTAGTTTATGGTATAATGGAAGCGAACCGTGGTTTGAAAATATAGAGAAGAAAGTATTAGATGCATTGGAGAAGTTGCCTTTTGGTTTGAGAGGAAAAATACCAACACCTGTAGTTATTTTTTGTCTAACTCAGTCTATAGAATGGGCAAAATTTCATAAGGAAGAGTTTGATTTGCCCTTCGATTATAGTTGTTCCTTCCTCAGAAGTTCTTTTTTTACCTCAAAAGGAATACTTAATGAAGAAAAGGCTGCAAGGGAGATTTTAAAGGACACTGAATTAAGCCCTTCTATTAAATTTTGTATAGCTTGTTATTACTGTTTGTCTGATGTTATTCCTGTTTTATGGGAGCAATTACCAGAAGACATTAGACCCAAATTTGAAAATGAAGTATATTGTAATATTGTAATGGTTTTTATATGTGCGCAATGAGATGGCCGATATATGGTCTTGCCTTTTGTTGGAAGAACTTTAAATTATAATGGAAGAAAATAATGACAGTTTTTCATTATATAAACTTAAGAAGACTTTTGATGATGTGTTTGTTATCTAGAAACTGCAATGATGTTGCATTCAAAAAGTGCTTTGGAGAGTTGAATGAGTCAGAAAAAGAGGAGGCTGTGATTTTTACTAGAGATAAGTTGACTTATTTCCTAAGTAATATGGAGACTTTTGGTTACTGCGAAAGTGATACAAATCCTGTTTTGTTTCCTCTTCAGTTACTTTTACCATTTCAGAAATATCTTGAAATTGCAATATTTTTGCTTCGCCATTTAGATGAGAGGCAGTTGATGTTGTTCTTCCATGCCAGTTATGTTGCATTATGTATTGTTTCATTCATTAAGTTGGCCTTATCAACACTTGTTTATGGATGTAGTGAGTCAATTTTGGGAAGTGTTACCGAAAACTGGATTTTGTTTACTTCTTCCACAGGATAGTGAGTTTAATAAAAAATAAATCGTCTTCTAAGTTATGTGATTATCATAACATTTTGAGATATTTTTGGATTCAAAGTTCTTTCATCTTTGAAAAAGGGTTTTCCTTCATCTTGGAAGGAATATTTAAAAGTAATATGCTTGGTGTGTCTACTTGCGAAGAAGGTGATGGTTATTTTCTAATTGACATTGCCTCAGATTCTGAACAATCAGGTAGCTGGTACGTAATATATGACCTTTTTGATTCTCCATTTACCATTGAAGATGAAAAGATTATACGACTGATTTTTGAAAGTGCAACCTTGGAAGAGAAATCCGATATTGTAAGGTCACAAGGGAATATGATAGGTAAAATATCCTTTAAGGCTTGTGATCTAAGGAGAATTGATGTTTATTGAATGTTGTGTACCAACAGGAAGAATTGAAAGTTTCAAAAAGGAACTATTTAATGATGAGTATGTAAAAGAAGCTTTATTATTATTAGTTCTTGACAATAAGGGGAAAGAGTTTCAAAAGATTCTGAATTTGGCTTTTCTGCAGAGGAGATAAAAGAATGGCTGAAAAATTTCTTATATGTGAGACAAGAGTTTAAACTTCCTTTGTACTGTTGTAAAGATTTAAAATGTATTGATAAGAGTTTGAAATTTGCTTTGTCTTCAAATGAAATTCAAAATTTGAAAAGGGGTTTAATTTTAGATGTTGGAGACATTGTGTGGCATTTTAAACACTCATTTTCAAAAGGGGATTTTCAAGATATTGATTTCTTTTTGGAGTGGATTTTTTCTTCAGAAATAGAAACCGTAAAGATTAAAAAAGATTTGATATTTGAATCTATTTGTTACATAGACAATTCTTTTCTTAGTATTGGTTTAAGTTCACTTAAAAAATTAATTAAATGGAGCGTGCTCTCTAAAGAAGAAGGTAAAGATTTCAAAAGACAGCTTTCTTTTAGTGAGAAAGTGATTGAATACTACAGAAATCTTGTTGCACAAAGACAATTATGGAAAGCAAATGCATTCATTCGATGGGCTGAACTGACAGAAAGGGAAGTGAAAACCTTTAAAAGACTTTCAGTATTTCAGGTAGAAGGAAAGATATTTCCTTCCTGTGTTTCTTTTATGTTAAATGGTAAAAGAGGTTTTGTCAAGAAATTGCTCATGTGGCCCCAGTTTTCAGAAGAGGAAGGTCGGGAGTTTTATTCTCTTTTGACAGAGGAACTTAATCTGTATACTCTTATTACTGAAGAAAATACAAAATTAAATGATATAAATGAATTTTTCAGTGGGTTTCCTTTGTCTGAGAATGAGATAAAAAGACACAAGAAAGATTTACTGTTTAAAAGCATTAACCTTATTGAATATTTTGTAATGGAAAACAGGTGGGATGAAATGGAAGAACTTTTAGGTTGGTGTTTCTCCTCCAAAACAGAAATGAGTTACTTCAAGAAAGAGATTCCCTTAAAGATAAATAACATATGTTTGAATCTAATTTTATGTCTTAGATTTGATGATGTTGACAAATTCTTTACTTGGACAGGCGTTCACAACAGCTTGAAAAAGAAATTACTGAAAAAATTATATATGACAGTCGTGTTTACCAAATTGTCTTGAGGGGGTTTATGAGCACCAGCATAATTGAGGGATTATTAAACTTTTTGTCTGCAAATTATTTGTTATGAAATGAGTGGAAAGAAAGTTTTTTAACTTGGTATGATTTCAGAAAGAGAAGGTATTGTTCTGATGACAATTGCCTTAAAATCAGGAGACCCGATATTCGAGGATTTGGAGTGTATTTAGATTACCATCGTCTTTGTGATGGTTGTAGAAGTTTCATTGAAAATTGCAACCATTTTATAAAATTGGTTGACGAACACAAGAGCATATTGTAAGTACGACCGAAAAGGAGACTTGAATCTTCTCTTCAAATTAATTCAACAGAAACAAAAGAAGTCGACATTGTTGATATTATTCTTAAAATTCCATTCTCTCTTTTTCTGAATTGTTTAAAAACTTTTTTTTTTTTTTTTTTTTCTTAATTGTAAAAGGACAAAAATTTTCTTTAGTTGAATGGTTAAAAAGTTATTAGTTTTGTATTACAATATTCACATTTTATATTAGACTTTATAAAAAGTATTCTCATTTTTAATAAAATTTATCACTGTTACAGTTGTCATCGGTCTTTAGATTTTATACACTTGTAATATATATATATATATATATATATATATATATATATATATATATATATATATATATATATATATATATATATATATATATATATATATATATATTATATATATATATATGTTATTGGAGTAAGACGTGTTAAAAAGAGAAGAAAGAGTAAGATTTTGGATGGAAAACACCAAGAAAGAGAAGAAGGATAGTAATCTGAAGAGTAAAAAATAAACTCTCTGAAGAAACATGATTTAGAGAAGGTTATGAATGAGGAGGAAAGCATCAATATTCAAGCCAGGATGAATTATGAATAATAAACGTAAAAATTTTAATATGAAGTTAAAATTTTTTTTCGTCATTAAGATAAATAGTAAAATTCAATTTAAAAGAGAAAAAAAATTCAAGTGAAGCAACAAAAATAAAATAAGATGTACTGTTTTGGAATTATTACAAAGAAAAATATTTGCAAATTTGAACTTGAATATTGATTATTTTGAAAGTGACTCAATATGACATCAGAATCATAAAGTCTTACAACTAGACCTTTTCAATAAGTTGATAGGGTTGGGAAGACCTATCAGCTGTTTGTCCCTTCGAATGTGCCTCCAAGCATTATTTGGAGGTTGTAGCGACAGGCCTATCAAGCCGGTTGAATAAAAAGACACACCACTCGAGAAACCAATGCTACACATCGGACAAGACAGAATCAAGAGATTTTGAAGGAGTAGCACTCGACAGGCGCCAGCCTACCGGTTTGGACGGTGATGATATATATATATATATATATATATATATATATATATATATATATATATATATATATATATATATATATATATATATATATATATATATATATATAAATATATATATATATTTCTTTTCCAGAAATGGTTTCTCGTTTGGAACAACTTTGTGGAATTCCAATTGCCATTGAGCTTGCAAACAAATCAGATTTCAAAAAGAAAATTTTAAAACTGCCAGATCTTGATCTCGATCGTTGTTTGTGGTATAATGGAAGTGAACCGTAGTTTGAAAATATGGAGAAGAAAGTAGTAGATGAATTGGAGAAATTACCTTTGGGATTGAGAGAAAAAATACCAATACCTGTAGTTATATTTTGCCTAACTCAGTCTATAGAATGGGCAAAATTTCATAATGAAGAGTTTGATTTGCCCTTCGGTTATAGTTTTTCCTTCCTCAGAAGTTCTTTTTTTTTACCTCAAAAGGTATACTTAATAAAGAAAAGGCTGCAAGAGAGATTATAAAAGACACTGAATTAAGCCCTTCCCTTAAATTTTGTATAGCTTGTTATTATTGTTTGTCTGATGTTATTCCTGTGTTATGGGAACAGTTACCAGAAGACAAGAAATCCAAAATTGAAAATGGAGTATAATTGTAATGGTTTTTGTATTGGTGGGCGCAATGAGAAGGCTGATTTATGGTCTTACTTTTTGTTGGGAGAACTTAAAATTATAATGGAAGATGAGCATGACAGTTTTTCATTGTACAAATTTAAGAATACTTTTGACAATGAGTCATTTAGAAACTGCAGTGATGTGGCATTCAAAAAGTGCTTTGAAGAGCTGAATGAGTCCGAAAAAGAGGAGGCTGTGTTTTTACTAGTCTTGAGTTGTTTCATAAAATGACTTTTGGAAGAGACAAATGTGATACTCCTTTTTTGTTTCCTCTTCAGTTACTTTTACCATATCAGAAATATCTTGAAATTGCAATATTTTTGCTTCGCCATTTAGATGAGAGGCAGTTGAAGGTATGTTCTTTGAGCCAG
>SEYY01004783.1:22500-27500 GCA_009176605.1 Armadillidium nasatum
TATATATATATATATATATATATATATATATATATATATATATATATATATATATATATATATATATATATATATATATATATATATATATATATATATATATATATATATATAATAATATATATATATATATATATATATATATATTATATATATATATATATATATATATATATATAATATATAATATATATATATATATATATATATATATATATATATATATATATATATATATATATATATATATATATATATATATATATATATTATATATATATATATATATATATATATATATATATATATATATATATATATATATCGGATAGAATACTACTAATTGTATTCTTAGGAAAATTGACGTAGACTATCTCCATTAAATTAAGAAAAAGCACATACACTTAACACATTCACCTAACAACACAAGGAATGTTTTTTTTCTTTTTCTTTTTTTTCCTTTCCTTTTTTTATTTTCTTTTTTTTTTCTTTTTAACAACGTCAATGACTGACAAGTGTTCTTTGAAGGATCGCGGGCTGCCAATCTTCATTGCTCAGTACGAGGCCAAGCACACTGAAGATCTTATATTTTTGCCCAAGCTTCCCAATACAATTTACAACAAAGAATATACAACAATCAGTAAACTAGCATAAAAGCACAAAGATCGATCCGCGAAAGAAAAAAATCTGTTCAACAATATAAACAATTCATTATGACTACACCTCCAATGTCATATATTCAACAGCATACTCTGTTCCCCGAGTATTTGTATAGCGGCCAGTGTATGCACCACATGTATACACTATTATAGCCGGAAAGGGATTAGATCCACTTCAATGTCCCTAATACAACTAAAATTGTAATTTGAGAACGTGATTAGTTGTGAATATATGAATAATCCGATAATCATAATTTGTAAAAATAAGAATATATTTGAATGGTTCGACTATGTAGCACCTTTATAACTAGATTATGACTTATATGACTATGGAAATAATTATGTAAAAATTTGCACTAAAAAATTTAATATATTCACTTTATATTATGTGCATAATCCGAATCACATACAAATATAAATACTTGCAATATGATCTGATTGCTAATGACAAATATAGAAATAGATAAATATACTTTAAGTCAAATATAGTTCTTAATTGTTAAATTTACTTTAAGTCATTGAGTATTTGGTTTCGTTTATATCTGACTACAATATTATCTCATATTCAAATATGAATATTTGTATACTATTTCGACGAATAATTTTTAAAAAAAACTAATAAATAATGAGTACTAACTTAACTTTAATATCTGGTTTCCTGTGAAACCTCAAAGTGAAGTCAGAGTTGTAAAAACAAATTCTAATGGTGACTATATGCAGAAGCTACGATCCTTAAATAAAGTTCTTAGCTGAGCGCATTTATAAATTTATTTATGTGAAAGTGAATATCTGAGTGTAAATCCTTAGCTGGTAAAGAATGAATTTAACTAGAGCGGATAAACTTAATATTAACTCGGTCAAAATCTCGGTCTCAATACTCGGTCCTATTCAAATAAACAATTTTTACTCAGGTCAGTTTTCTCATGACCATTTTATTATAGTTAAATTGACAAAATGATTTCATTGACCGATTTACGTAATCATAATCCAGTTATCCTTAAACAGCAATATTTGGTTATTGAATGAAAAATTGAACAAAATTTGAATTTGCTTAATTCGTCAGCCAATCTTTCACCAATCACTCAGCTAAAACAATACTAAGGAACACAAAAATAATTCGACATCATCTACATCTATATAAATTATATAAATAAATCCTATCTTCAAAATTTTCTACATGATCTGAGGGATAGAAAAAAATGCTCAATATACAATTCGCTAACGAGATTGAAAAATAAATTAAAAATAGCTGATTTGCACTCTCATAAAAAAAAATTAATCAAAAGGAAGTTCTTATTTGGGGTTACTTGTGGGATTACTTTTTCCTTTAATTGTCTTTTATTCTTGGTTAACAAGGCTTACGTTTACAACACATTACAACTATATAAATATATATATATATTTATATATATATATATATATATATATATATATATATATATATATATATATATATATATATATATATATATATATATATATATATATATATATATATATATATATATATATATATATATTGGATAGAATTTCCCAGTGGGATTGTCTCAATCTTGTGAAATTCAATTCTTTAAAAACTCAACTTCTAGAGGTCTCCCTCTCAAAGACGCCTCTTAATTTTTTCTATTTCTTTCAACGGTTCTCCCGTCTCTCCTATTGAAAATATAAATATTCTTGGCCTTTACATAAACAAAAAAAATCTTGGAAACTTCCCATTACAATGGTTGCTACGCCGGCCTCAAAGAAGCTGGGAGTTCTGTTTAGACTGCGAAAAAAAATTTCTTCTCCGCAGTTACTCCAATTATACAAGGGCCTCATCCTCCCTTGTATGGAGTACTGATCTCATGTCTGTGGTGGCTCAGGTTTCACCCGTCTTTTGGATAAGGTTTAGTCAAAGGCTAAAAGACAAACTGTTCAGCTCTTACAAATTCACTTTTCTCTTTATCTATGTCGACGTGACGTTGGCGCCCTGTCTCTTTTCTATAGGTACTACAACGGTAAATGTTCGAGGAAAATGTCCAGTCGCATACCTATACCTTTACGGTTTATGGGAAAGATCCAATGTTTAGACTTTTTTTTTATTATTTGAGCTATTGAGCTGAAATTTACAATGTATATGCATTTTTTCCCGCTGAAAACAGTCGATTTCTGACGTTTTTCTGAGTTTCTAACGGTTTAGCAGTTATAGGGGGTCAAAATTCAAAAAGAGATTAAATAGAAGTGGTAAAATAGTGGTCAGAATGATCCAAAAACTCCCCTGTACATTCTTAGCCCCAATTTCTACAAATTAGAAACAAAACATTTGGGAAAAGTACTGATAGTAATTGATTATAGAAGTTCAAATTTTTTTTTGAAAAAAAAATTGAAAAAAACATACCCTTACGGAGAAAAAAATTTATTAAAAAAAATTGATGTTTCTAATTTTTTTTAAAATTGGAAATTGTTTAGAGGAGGGATGGATCTAAAACTTTTATTTAGGACACTTTTAAAAACTAATTGTTTGATTTGAGATACAGCCTCTCAAAATTTGAAAAATTTGAAATTTCGTCGAAAATTCGGCCATTTTCGATAAGCTGTATCTCGAATCAGACAAATAGATTTTAAAAGTGTTTTAAATAAAAGTTTTAGATCTATCCCTCCTTTAAACAATATCCAATTTTCAAAGACGTCCAACCCATATTTTTTTTTTTTTTTAATTTTTTTGTCCGAATGTGTGAATTTTTCAAAATTGGAAAAAAAAAATTTCGACACCTGGTCAAGTAAGGGCATATAACCTGTTTTCTGTTATGCACACATCAAAACTCAGTAACAAGTTTTTGTAGCCAATAGATTTTGAAATATACACACCAAGTTTGAGATCAAAAAAATTTTTTATGGGGCTTCACCGTAGATTTAAACATACCTTAAATTTCAAAAATTACCCCTAAACTTTAAATCTCTCGTAAAAACGTTAGGAATGGAGTTTTTTCGTCGGGAAAAAAGCTATCTATACTGAAATTTTCAGGAGAATCGGATGAAAATAAAAATTATTTCAACAATGGATCCTTCCCTTATTCGTACCACAAGTGGTGCATTGTCTGCACATCAATTTTATGTAGATATAGGCAACTCCAGGCTTGTTCGCTGAGGTGCCTCCTTCTTTCCAGCCACCTCTGTTTTGTGGAATTCTCTCCCATCTTCTGTGCTTCCTCCTGAATTTAATCTCCATTTCTTTATGGCCAGCATATGTGCTCATCTACGAAATTTACGTTAGATGGAGCTTGTGGGTTGTTTTATCTTTCCAATTGCTCTAACACCCCCTCCTTGAATATGGCTCAACCCGTGTGAGACGGTGATATATATATATATATATATATATATATATATATATATATATATATATATATATATAATATATATATATATATATATATATATATATATATATATATATTATATATATTATTTTTTTTTTTTTTTTTTTTTTTTTTTTTCACCTTACCCCAGGTAGGACTTTCGTCCTGTCAGTAGGATTTTCTAGGAAGATCCTTGGGTTTCTTGGGCCCACGGCGGATACCGCTGGCTGGGCCAGGCCTATCGCGGATGCCGGAGAATTTTTCCCATCAGTTATAACAACTGGCTTTTCTCTCACCTTACCACTGAACCACTTTTAAGGTTACCACCTTACCACTGTACCACTTTTTACTTATATATATATATATATATATATATATATATATATATATATATATATATATATATATATATATATATATATATATTTACAATGGACACTGCTCTCTTGAATTCTCCCGTCACATACCTCCTCTATTAAGAAGAGCTCGTGCTACGCGCCTTTTTACACATTCTCATCCTTTCTCTGTCCAACAGTCCGACACCATTCTTAGCCATTATACTCAATCTTAAATGGACTCTACTTGTAAAGTCTGGAACGCTCCCCCTTTATTTGTTTTCCCCGGCTTCCTTTGACTAACACACTTTTAAAAGCCGTTTATCTGGACACGTCAGCTTTAACGACCAAGATCTGATGTTTCCCAACTCCAGTGGAAATTAGTAGGCCTCCGACCTTTGCCCACCGAAGGATATATATATATATATATATATATATATATATATATATATATATATATATATATATATATATATATATATATATATATATATATATATATATATATATATTCTCGTGTGGAGTCTTCTGAATACCTTACTTTATGACTAAAATTTCTTGCAATTCTTCAACTAAATTCCTTTATTCTGCCAACTTATTTCCTAACTCTACAAACTATAAAAATTTCTTCGACTATCTTAACTCCAAAATGGAACACATTCTTTCTCCTA
>SEYY01004783.1:32500-37500 GCA_009176605.1 Armadillidium nasatum
TATTTTTTTTTAAATTTATTTTATTTTCCTTATAATTAATTAATTATAATAAACGAATAACCTACTTACTTAATCTAAAATAACATTTACTTGTAAGAAAGAACATCAAAATTTCAATCACTCCTTCTGCTTAAAAAAAAAACTTCATCCATTTATTTATTTATTTTTTTTTTAAAAATTTTTGTTTTGCTTTCATTCTTTAATTTTTCAATTTTTCATTTTACACTTTATTATATTTACTGTAATTATAATTTAGTGCTTCCTTGTCAGTCAACTAACTTTCAAGCATTATTAACCTAATTCATTCCTTATCTAACTCCATTAGCCCATTCTTTAAGTTGTCATCATTTTTTAATTAATATTCGTTTAAATATATAAAGATTTTTTCTTGATTTTGTTTTTGCATACAGTAGTCAAAAAAGTGTTCGTATCTCTGTTCAGCTTTAAACATAAAACGTAGACAACACAAACACCACACATACGCAATATTATATATATATATTATATATATAATATATATAATATATATATATATATATATTATATATATATATATATATATATATATATATATATATATATATATATATATATATATATATATATTAAATACGCTTTTCGATAAAGCATGCTAGATCTCATCTACATACATTAATCTCTCGAATGAATTGGACTTCTAAACACACACGATCTCTAAAGAATAATTTTTCAGAATTCCAAACTGATAAAGCATTTAGAGATGTGTTTAATTTAAAACTGCTTCAGAAACCTTCACAAAATTAACGGTACCAAAAAATATTCTGTATTTCTTTTAAATTAATTGTGAAATTAAATACATAGTAAAAAAATTACCCACAAGTCAAATTAAAATTATAGTTCTCTAATGAAAATTACATTGGAAGGTTCTTCGAAGATAAAGAAAATCTTCTCTCACCTTTATGCTCATCAGTGATTTACAAATACAAGAGCGGTGGTTGCGATGCCACCTACGAAGGAAAGACGACAAGAAGTCTTTCTGTTCGCATTGCTGAGCGTAAAGGAATCTCTTATGAAACTTTGGAGCATTTGCACCATTCCCCATATTTTACCATTAATTTTTATACTTTTCAAAAGGACCATCCTCTACAGGATTCAAATTTTACAATTTTGGACTCTTTGAACGTGAACCAGACCTTCATTCTTTAGAATTCTTTTATATTTTGCACCACGCTCCAAAGTTGAATGAAATTTATTTTCGGAAAATATTTTGATATTGAAGTAGAATTATCTTCCTTGTTCATACTTTTTTACTATTTCTTTGTATATAATAATTTTCATTCATTTATTTTTTGATATAACTTTTTTATAATATTTATTTAATTTTATATATGTCATAATTTTGTTTTATATTCGTCATTATATATATATATATATATATATATATATATAATATAATATAATATATATATATATATATATATATTATATATAATTATATATATTTTCTGTAATATTTGAGATTTAGACGTCTTTCAACTTATGTGAAAAATTTTAACCCTTGTTTACTTAAATAGGATAATGTTAACAATTGGTAACTAAATATTTATTAATATATATATATATATATATATATATATATATATATATATATATATATATATATATATATATATATATATATATATATAATAATAAATAAATATAAATATAAATATAAATATAAATATAAATATAAATATAAATAAAATATAATATAAATATAAATATAAATATAATAATATATTATATATATATATATATAATATATATAATATATATATATATATATATATATATATATATATATATAATATATATATATATATATATATATATATATATATTCACTCTGTGGCTTTCTTTTTGATTTCCTTTCTGGTTGTTTTATGGTACCTGTTGTAGACGCCCATCGTTCATCCTTTAAATTTATAAACAGTGTTGTTACTCAAGGATGTGTCCTATCCCGAACTATTTTTCTAATTTTCATCTATGACCTTCTCTCTGTTAATTCGCCTCCTATCCGCTCCTATGCTAATGACTTTACCGTTAATTTATCCTTACAATTTGAAAGAAGCCCCTTTTAGCAGCAGTTAATTGAGGCAAGAAATGTGGCCTTGGAGCAAATGACCTCTGATCTTTCTCGCATTTCAAATTGTGAAAGAGAAAAGATGGTCGTTTTCAATGCCTCAAAAACTGAATTCCTCCATCTTTCTACTCGACACAACTTTCCAAACAATTATGACATCTTCTTCGAAAAATCTCGACTCAAACATTCACCTGTCCTCAAAATTTAAGGTTTCTTTTTTCCGTGATCAATCTTGGAAATATCGCATTCCATCTTTCTAAAAAAGCTTCTAAGAGATTGGGTGTTCTGAGGCGCCATCGGAATTTCTTCACTCCTCCTCAGTTGCTTGCTCTTTATAGGGGTGTTATTCACCCCTGTATATAGTATACCTCTCACATCTGTGGTGGTTCCACACATACAACTCTTTTCGAAAAGATGAAAAGATGAAATCAAGGGCTTTCAACTTATGAACTATTTTGCTCTTACTAACTCTCACCGATCTCTTTCTGCACGTCGAATTGTTGCGTTACTCTCTCTATACTATCGCCATTAAAAGGGACACTGCTCTTAATTTTCGCATACCTCCTCCATTGAGAAGGGCTCGTGAGACACGACTTTCTAAACAGTCACATTCTTTCTCTGTCCAACTCTCTCACCCCAGACTTAACCACTATGCTCAATCTTACATGTACTTTAGTCGTAAAGTCAGGAACACACTCCCTTTATCTGTATTCCCAATTCCTTTGACTTGCACACCTTTAAACGCCATGTATCGGGTCACATCGGCCATTAGCGACCTGATTTTTGTTTCCCGGCTCTGGTGGAGATTGGTAGGCCTCTGGCCTTTGCCCACCAGAGAAGACAATATATATATATATATTATATATATAATATATATATATATATATATATATATATATATATATATATATATATATATATTATATATATAATATTTATATATATATATATATATATATATATATATAATATTATATATATATATATATATATATATATATATATATATATATATATATATATATAAGGAGGACGTAGCACAGTCAGAGGCAATGAAAGTACTGGGCTTAACACGAGGGGTGATAGGGTGGGCTAGACATTCCATTTCACTTTGTTTCCCTTTGATTCGTTCCTTTTTGCATTTCATCTTTTCAGACGGTCATTAGTGTACCCTTGACTCATTTTGGAGTGCATATGCTCCCACAACCTTCCCCCTTCTTCACATGTATCCTACAAATTTACAAGCGCTTACACCTATATTACCTATTAATAAATCAAAATGGCGAAACAAAAATCTGTCTCGGAGAATCCAAAAGTGGCTGATTCCAAATATAGCCCTTCATCCACTCCTTCCCCCATTACCACTTGGGAGTTAATGACCTCCGGTGATGGGGTTGGTGCCATCAAGACCCCTATGACGACTTGCCTGGTGCACGATCTTCTTTTTTCATTA
Source organism: Armadillidium nasatum (assembly GCA_009176605.1). Classification (NCBI taxonomy): domain Eukaryota; kingdom Metazoa; phylum Arthropoda; class Malacostraca; order Isopoda; family Armadillidiidae; genus Armadillidium; species Armadillidium nasatum. The sequence goes on from SEYY01004783.1 coordinate 36,058, forward strand.
ATTTCTGCAACATTCGTATTTTTTTTCCTAATCTCCACTTTTCATAACACTACCTCTCTTCTTCTAAACCTCATCTCTTGTTCTTAACTGAAACTCATGTGTCTGAGTGCTCTGACAGAAACCCCTACTTTCTTTCCTCCTACTGTCTCAATTCTCAATTTTCAGCCAAAGTCGGATGTTGCTCATATGTGTAAAACGACCTGTCTCTAATTTGGAGTCTTCTGAATTCTCTATTTTATGGCTTAAACTTTCTTGAAACTCTACAATTAAATTTATTTGTTCTGTCTACTTATTTTCTAACTCTACAGACTATACAAAATTCTTCAACTATCTTAACTCCAAAATAGAACACATTCTTTCTTCTTCTCTTTTCTCTGAAATTATCATTTTAGGTGATTTCAAAGTTCACCACCGCCAATGGCTTCCGTCTAGTTTTTATGATAAGCTGGTGAACCAAATTTTCTATCCATAAAACAACCTTGAGCAGTTGCTGCATCTTCATACCCGTATACCTTGACCTCCTTGGTGATGAACCCAACATACTTGATCTTTTCCTAACTTCTTATCCTTCTTCTTACACTTTTAAAATATTTCCTCCTCAGGGTTCATTCAGTCGCCTTCTTATCGCTGTATCTTGTCCTGTTTCTACAAGTCTTCTGCAAGAATGGTCCACGCTTTCGGCAAGGAGAAGTTTCTGGCATTTCGGTGCCACTAACTAGTATGACTTGAGGTTGTACTTTTCTGATTTTCAATGGCATGATTACTGTTTCCTCGGGAGGGGACCCTCTGAGTGTGCAGAGCGAATAACTGAGGTGATTCTCTCTGGCATGGATTCGTACATTGCATTTTCTTTTCCTTTTACTAAACCTAAAAACCTTTGCTTAACTCTGCTTGTTCTTGCCCTATCAGGCGCAAAGATGCTGTCTTCAGGGATTACCGTCGTCTTCGAACTCCAGCAACTCACTAACTTATATTTCATTCCGGAATCGTGCAAAATCTATCTTCGTAACACTAAAAACTCTTTTCTCCGTAGAAAATGCAATAATCTTTCTGGTTAATTTTCCTCACGCTGTTTCTGACATTTTGCAAAAAAAATGTCAAATCTAACTTTACTTCTTCCTCTTTCTCTCCTCTAGTATATTCTGACGGTTCAACTGCTGTTTTGCCATCCTCTAAAGCTGAACTCTTCGCTCAAACTTTTGCCTTTAATTCAACCTTAGACGAATCCGGAGCTGTTCCTATTCTTTCAATCCCCTCTAACTCATTTATTTCTAATACTGTAATTTCTTCTTAAGATGTCATTTGTGCTCTCTCTCTCTCTGAACTTAACACTACGAAGGCGTACGGTCCTTATAGAATCCCTCCTGTGGGTTTCAAAACTTGTGCTTCCGAGATTCCAACATGCCTTGGTAAACTATTCCGTCTTTGCCTTTCTACTTCAGT
>SEYY01004783.1:42500-47500 GCA_009176605.1 Armadillidium nasatum
AATATAAAACCAAAAATATATGTAAAGACTAGAGAAATCTATAATAGGGAGGTAAAGAAAAATAGTACTCTCCAGAGCTCGAACCACAACAATCTTATGGGTGAAAATGTGTCCATAATCATATGAAATCTGAAATTTACTCATTCAAGCTAATAACTCTTTACATTCCTTAATTAATATATTTTAAAAATTCCTCTTATGTCATCTATTTTGATAATATATATATATATATATATATATATATATATATATATATATATATATATATATATATATATATATATATATATATATATATATATATATAGGTAGAGCTCATGCAAGACTGAGCATAGCTCTTAAGTCAGGGATCAAAGGATTTTACAGAGAAAAGATGAGAATGTCAACATTGGCGTGTCGTACGAGCTCTTCTTAATAGAGAAGGTATGCGACGGAAGATTTCAGAATAGCAATGTCCTTTATAATAGCGATAGTATAGAGAGAGTGATGCGGCAATTCCGTAGGCAGAAAAGAGTAGAGAGAAATAATGAGAGCTTGAGAGTTGATGAGACTAAGAGCCCTACACTCCACCTTTTCAAAGAAAGTTGTATGAATGGAACTACCCCAAATGTGAGAGGCGTACTTCATATATGGTAAGAACGCTCCTATAGAGAGCAAGCAACTGGGTGGCATGAAGAAATTACAAAGGTGCCTCAGAACACCCAACCTCTTACAATCTTGTTTAGAAAGAGGAGTATTGTGATATTTCCAAGAACGCTAACTAGAAAAATAAACACCAAGAATATTAAGGATAGATGAAGGTTTGAATTGAGTTGACTGTTTCGAAGAAGATATAATACTCGTTTGGAAGATTCTATCAGGTAGAGAGATGATGGAATTGATTTTTTGAGGCATTAAAAACGACCATGTTTTCTCTGCCATAATTTGAAATACGAGAAAGATCAGAGGTCAGTTTCTCCAGGGCCACCATTCTAGTTCAATAAACTGCTGCAGAGATGGTTATCTTTTAAAATGAAGGGAGTAATGAAGGGTGCAGTCACCAGTATAGTAGTGGATACGTGATGAGTAACAGAAAGAAGGTCACTAATGAAAAGTAGAGAAAGTGTTAGGGATAGCATATAACCCTGAGGAACACCACTATAAATAGATATAATGGAGAAACGGTGGCAGTTTACAACACCTTATATAGAACAATCGGAAAGAAATTCAGAGAGAAGGTCATAGAGAGAATGATTAATTCAACAAGAGGAAAGTTTAAAAATTCAAATATCTGTGCCAGACTCTATCGAAAGCTTTCGATATATCTAGCACGACAGTAAAGGAATCACCGAAATGCCGAAGAGAGGAGGATCAAGAGTTAGAGAGAGGAGAAAGAAGAGCGTTTCTTACAAAAGCCATCCTAGCAATCAGAGATAAGAATAGAAGAATTGAGATGTTTCCAAATCTTCTTGTTCAGAATAGATTCGAAAACTTTAGAAAGATCGAAGGTCAAAGAAATGGGACTGTTGTTGGAAGGTTGAGATGGATTCCCCTTCTTCGTCACAGGCTGAATGAGCGCACATTTCCATCAAGATAGGAAGACTGAAGTAGAAAGACAGAGACGAAATAGTTTACCAAAGCAGGGTGCAGGCTCGAAAGCACAAGTTTTTAGAACAACAGAATTAAGGAATTCTTAGTATTAAGCTCAGAGTGAGTAGAAATGACGTCTTTAGTAGAAAATATAATTTTCGACTTGAATGAGTTTGAGGGGGTTGAAGAAGGAGGAATATTAAATTATTCGTCAAAAGTAGAATTAGAGGCAAAAGTTTGAGCGAAGAGTTCAGCTTTAGGAAAAGTGAAACCAGCACTTTTGCCGTCAGAAGATACTAGAGGAGAGAAAGAGGAAGAAGCAAAGAGAGAGTTGACATTTTTTGCAAAATTCCAGCAAATGGCATGAGAAAAAAGAACCAGAAAGATTATTGCATTTTCTACGGAGAAATATGTTTTTGGTGTTACGACGGAGAATAGATTTTGCACGATTCCTCGATAAAATATGTTGCGTGAGTTTCTAGAGTTTGTAGACCACTGTAATCTCTGATGGCAGTATCCCTGCGGCGGATAGTAAGAGAACAAGAAGAGTTACACCAGGGTTTGTTAGGCTTAGTAGAAGGGAAAATATGGAATGTACGACTTCATGCCGGAGAGAATCACCTCGGTAATACGTTTTGGATAGCGAAATGTAAGGCACGTTCACCAGTTGTATCATGAGAACTAAAAGAAAGCCATTTACGGTGGTGAAAATTGAAATCATGTAATATGATGATTTCAGAAAAAGAAGAAGAGAGAATGTGGAAGAATTTAGGATAGTCAGTAGAATTAGAAGATGAATAAAGAAAACCAATGAATTTAGTCGTAGAATGGCAAGAGAGCGTAAGGCACAAGGTGGAAAATTTAGAAGACTCCCTACAACAGTATCGTTGAGCACGTATGCACAACAACCGTTTATTCCTGAAAATTAAGGATAGAAACAGTCGAAGGAAACAGAAAAAGGTTTGCTATCAGAACGCTGAAGAACCTGAGTTTCGGTCAAGAATATGTGGTGAGGTCTAGAAAAAGAGAAATGATGTTCAACAAAGTGGAAACTGGATTAAAGACAGCTAATGTTGCAGAAATTAATGAAAAAAATAGAAATAAACCGTAAATCCGAACAAGCCGGCTGCAAAATCGGTGCGTATCATTGGGTGCCGGAATGCGAAGGAAAGTACTCTTAACATTCCATATACCCAATGGGGTAATCTCCTTGTATATATATATATATATATATATATATTATATATATATATATATATATATATATATATATATATATATATATATATATATATATATATATATATATATATATATATATATATATATATATATATATATATATATATATATATATATATATATATATATATATATATATATATATATATATATATATATATATATATATATATATATATATATATATATATATATATATATATAGTGCTTAGTGCATGTGCAATTATTTCAGTTACATGGTGAATGCTAATTAAATATAAAACGTAGTAAAAACCTTTTTGATCATTTTTCTAAAAAAAAAATTAAAAGCTTGGATAAAAGTGCAGACAATAATTTAAGTAATAAGTGTATCACCAATGATAATATCATTAATGTTTCTAATTTTCAAAAAACGTGTGACGTTCTGCAGTTATTGCGCACGATTGAAAATATGGACCTCATAAAAACAGTATATGAATTAGATATTGGTCTATATATAAATGAGAAAGATAATGATAAGACTATGGAAAGCTTTTAAAAGATGCGTGGATCTCGTTTTCCTGGTTACTTCTTCCCTAAAATTTTGTACAGAAATTTAAGTTTTAAAAGAAATTGGCACAAATAAATGATTGGCATATTCAGAATATTCTGGAGGTGCATTTTGTAAATTTGTGTTTGCTTTTTTAGTAAAGATTTGAGAAGTTTTCTAGCCATCAACAAAATGAATATCAAAAAAAAACTTTGTTACAGTGGCACATAATGTTTTACAGGTTCGAAATGGTTTATCTTGTGATATTGTTAAGAAGTTGATTATAATCAACTTCTTAACAATACCATATCGAAAAATGCTAGCAGAGGAAAACCGTTTGAAATTAGAATCTACCGTTAGTACTATTATTTTTTGTGGAAGACAGCGAGTAACACTTTGCTGAAAATACTCATCTGGAGGTATTGTCAGATGATAACAACGTTTCCGATGGTAATTTTCGAGCATTATTCAGGTTTAGAATAGATTCTGGAGATAAAACGCTTCTTGATCATTTGTCTGCTTTACCAAAGTTTCTTAATATGTTAGCCCATTTATTCAAAATGAATTAATTCATTCATGGGGCGAGATCCTTAAAAGCAAAATTGTTTAAAAATGCTTATAGGGCAAAATGCTTTGCTGTTCTTGCTAACGAAACAAAAAATATCAAAAACAGAATAGATGACATCATGCCTCATGTACATTGATGAATCATACAAAGTTTAAATAAGAATTTTTGAAGTTTTTCCCTGTAGAAGGCTTAACTGGAAATTTTCTTGCTACTTCCATTATTAATTCTTTAAAATAAAATTTAAATTCTCAAATTGCATGTTCATTGTAGTGTTCATGTCTTAAACCTAGCTATATCTCATGTTTCTAAAGTTCCCGCTTGTTCAGTTTTGCTTGAGTACCATAAAATGTGTTGGAAACTTTTTCTCGCCTTCTCCAGAAAGAAACTGTGTTCTTAAAGGATAATATTTAAATCTGATCTACCTGATCATAAGAAGAAATCGCTTCTTACTCTGTGTGAAATAAAGTGGGTGTACAAACATGATGCTGTAATGAGATTTAAAGAGCTTTATTTAGCTGTGGTTTGTTTTCTTGAAAATATAAAAGAAATATGTAATGGTGTACTTCAAACCAAACACATAAATTGCTAAATTATGTACTTTGTGGGCAGTTTATTGTAACTTTTTCAATTCTTAACAAAACTCTTTTAATTCATTATTAATTTCAAAACTGCTTCAAAAGATGACTAATTTATCTGAAACATTGGATTATATTTTTGATATATCAAAGTTATGCAAATATATATATATATTCAGACTCTGTGTTCAAAGATTTCTTCAAAATTAAATGTAACTATATCAGTGTCTCGATGTACACTTCGTCAAATAAAAGCGTGTAAGGTAAACATTTTTACATCTTTGTTGGACAAATTTATAAATGTACTGTAAGACTGTTACAAAAAGCATTGATTTGTTATTATCACATCAAAAATATATTAAACGGCGTTGTTTTGATTCATTTTCATTATTTGAACTTACGGCTTACACAAGATTTTACACAAACTTTCTCCTTAACCTTGACAACATAAACATGGACTTTGGAAACAAAAATGGAGAGACTTGAATATCGATGCCGGACCTAATACAGCAATAGAAACATTATCAACATGCAATCT
>SEYY01004783.1:52500-56293 GCA_009176605.1 Armadillidium nasatum
GTTAAGAGACATTAAGAGACGTTAAGAGACATCCAAAAGGTCAACGAGAATTATCAATTCAGTTCTTCAAATTAACTGATTAAACCTCCTCTGCGAAAAGAAAGAAAGAAAAAACAAAAACTATTCTACCTACCATACATTAAACAAAAAAAACCTTTAATGTCAAATAAATTAAGAAAATATCCTTCAAATACACTTGAAGACAATTTTATGGTAATATGCTTCATTTGAAATCAATTATAGAAGCTTTTTTCTCATATTTCCGCTTCAAAAATAAAATAAAAAATTCCACATGAAATATTCTCACATATTTTCCACCATGTTCTTTTTCATCTCTCTCTCTCTCTATCTTTTTTTTATATATATATATATATATATATATATATATATATATATATATATATATATATATATATATATATATATATATATATATATATATATATATATATATATATATATATATATATATATATATATATATATATATATATATATATATATATATATATATATATATATATATATATATATAATATATATATATATATATATATATATATATATATATATATATATATATATATATATATATATATATATATATATATATATATATATATATATATATATATATATATATATATATATATATATATATATATATATATATATATATTATATATATATATATATATATATATATAGTATATATATATATATTATATATATATATATATATATATATATATATATATATATATATATATATATATATATATATATATATATATATATATATATATATATATATATATATATATATATATATATATATATATATATATATATATATATATATATATATATATATATATATATATATATATATATATATATATATATATATATATATATATATATATATATACCGATATATATATATATATATATATATATATATATATATATATATATATATATATATATATATATATACCGTATATAAATTAAATATATATATATATTACCGATAAAAATACCGATATATATATATATATATAATATATATATATAATATATATATATATATATATATATTATATATATATATATATATATATATATATATATATATATATATATATATATTCTTGCGGCTACCTAGTTAGATAATAATAACAAATAAAATACATATATAAATAACATAATACACGTATAATAAAATGAATAAATAGTTTTCTTACCTTGAATTTTCTTTAAACAAATGAAATGAACGATTTAAATTACTTAAAATGACAAACGAAATAATTAAATTAATTACAAAATTGGACAGAGGATTTGCGATTTCTACTGGTTGAAATCTAGGGAATGTCGCCAAACAGAACACAACAAAAGAAAACTCAAGCTCTTAAAACATCAGCTTTTAGATAAATTAAAGATTCAACATTCCAATTATTATTTTAATTGCCGCAAAATATTGATAATGATCTACATTTTATGTTTCAAAGCTCAGTCATAAATTGCCTTATAATCGGCTTTCAAATGCGGAAGACAGAAACAATAAAAGATTGTCACAATAGCGAGTTTTGGAAAATTGGAAACTTGACTCTTTTAAATTCCACACGTAGTGCAGAAAACAAGATAAACAAGTTCAAATCTAACAGCCAAAATCTACTGTACTCGTTATTAATAATATATTATATATATATATATATATTAATATATATATATATATATATATATATATATATATATATATATAATATATATATATATATATATATATTATGTAGCAATGTTTGAATTTAATCTCTTTTAGGAACAACTCCAAAGCCTTCAAAACGATCTCAACAAAGTACCTTATTGAAAAGGAAACTAAATCATATTTGAAGCTTCTCTTTCAATTTATAATGAAAATAATAATAATAATAATGATTATTTCCTTTCGCCTTTAAGTCAACAAAGTACTTCATTGAATATTAGACAATAAATAATATTTGAATCATCTCTTTCAAGTAATTGTTATAATAATAATAATAATAATAATAATAATAATAATAATAATAATAATAACAATAATGATAATGTATTATTATTATTATTAGTAGTAGTAGTTGTAAAGAATGTGTTCGCTTAGCATAATCTTGTCTATTATTTTAAATGAACTACTTTGAAACTTTAATAAATCCTACTCCATGACCATTTCGAGGCTTTGTATACTAAGCCTCCAGACCATTAAATTTAGGAAACTAATTTATATAGTAAATATAATAAAATTGTAAAAATAATAAAAACAATTAAAATAATAATTACAATGATAGTTTCAATTATATTAATAATAGCAATAATAATAATAATAAATAATAATAATAATAATAATAATAATAATAATAATAATAATAATAATAATAATAATAGATTAATGATAATTTTAATAATAATAATAATAATAATAATAATAATAATAATAATAATAATAATAATAATAATAATATCAGTTGAAATTTCTCTTCCAATTTTCCAAATAATTTTTTATTCTTCTAATTGCTGACCGGTTTTTTCAGCCAACTTCGGATATCATTAGAGATTGGATTCTAGAAGATGAAAAATTTATTTTAAAATGTTAAGCCAAAAGTTAATTAAGATTATAAATATTGACCAATTTTTAATAAAGTAGATATTGGTTTTTGACCTCCACATGAGAAGTTCCGAATTTAAAATGATAGGGGAAAGCGCTTTTATGAAACATCTGTCAATCAATCCGTCGCGCCATCAGTAAATGTGGACGTACAGTCAGACTCGGGTTAGTAAACTGGAAAACGATGGTGACTAAGTGAAAGGGCATTAGACGCCTCCTTCGAAATTTTAAGTCAAAAGTTATCTTCTATTTTTATTTTACTGTACATCGACATTTACTGATTACAAGACTGATTGATTGACAGATGTTTCATACCAGCGTTTATCCCTATTATTTTTAAAAATTTAAAGTCATAACTTTTGACTTAAAATTTTTATTATTTTTTACTATTAATTATTATTATTATTATTATTATTATTATTATTATTATTATTATTATTATAGTTATTATTTTTATTATTATTTAATTTTTTATTATAATTTTATTATAATATTATCATATTAATGTTATTATTTAAATATTAAAATTAAATATATTATTTTTTTATTATTTCTATATTTTAATATTATTGTTAAAAATATTTTTTCATTGATCACATTTGCATATATGCAATAACTATTACTGTACTTGTTATTGTCTCTGATGTAACTGCTCCATTTCCATATATTACGACCTAAGTATTAAATTATTCTTCAAAGAACATATTTGTATACATGATAATTCCCAAAAGAAAGTTATTTAAAACTAATTCCATTTTATTCATAAATAACTCATCTTAAATTTCATTCAGTAACTTACTCTCCAATAATTTTTTTAAATTCCATTTTTACAATCTATAAGCTTCAAAAATACAAATATTTACATTTTCAAATATCTTTTTAGGTTTATCTATTAAAAGAGAATTTTATACATATAGGGAAATATCCCTTATTGTAGAAAGTAATCAGGATATTATAAATATAATATAATATAAATATAAAAACTACATCTCCATTTAAATTCATCCAACTAAAAATTCTATCTTTAAGTAAATATAATAACACCTATAAATAAAAATATATTTGAGCATTCTTAAAAAAGGGATTTCTATAGAAATAAAAATTGAATTTATAATAAAAAAGGTGCAATAAATATATAAATAAAAAAATAAA